>PVHP010037239.1:0-17417 GCA_004024765.1 Zapus hudsonius
TCTCTCTCTTCTCTCTCTCCTCTATCTCTCTTCTGTCTCTCTTTCTCTCTATCCTCTATCTCTCTTCTGTCTCTCTTTCTCTCTCTCTTCTCTCTCTCTTTCTCTCTCTCTCTGTACTGATCTTGAAGTATTGCTCCTGCATGGTTGGCTTTGGGAATCAAGTTTCTATTTAGAGAGAAAATTCACAATTTAGTTAGAGGAAGCTGAGCTAAACCATACCATAATGAATTAGAGTCAGAGCTATCAGGATGACCTCCAGATTAACTCATTACAGATACAGATGGCTATGTAGAGACATATTAATACACAGTGTGTGTAAGCAGGTATTTCTTTGCTTGTTCAAATGACAGGATATTGAAATGATGAAATCCTGGTAGAAAAGAAAATATCTAGCACATGGTTTTTAATTTCTCATACCCTTCTTCAACTCAAGAGCTTTCTATACAAAAACAAAATGTTTTGTAAATGAAATACGAAGCACATCTGATGAGCCTTAAAAAACCAAAGTGATTTTGATGGTTAAAATGTAAGGGTAGTCATACAAAGTTCAAAACGAGAATCTTTGATTGATGAAATTAGAGCAAAATGATCAAGTGAAAGAGGGTCGAAGGCTAACATTCAAATCATTTGATCAACATAAAAATAATCTTATATATAACACAAAGCATAAAGCACCTTACAGTTTTAATATTGATACATAACCAATTGAATGCAAAAAAATATGAGAAAGAGCCAAGTACCCTCCCTTACAGAAGATATTCAAATGTGTTTTTTAATGCTCTGTTCCTAGGGGCACTGAATATAATTTCCCTTACTATTTTTATATCTTTATTATGAATAAATATATACATGGTAGGATCACATCTTGTGAAGTTGTCCCCATTTTCCTCCTCTCTGTCCCCTACCCACTGGGGTCCTTCCTCAGTGTGCTTACTGGATCTGTCCATAGTTGAGGGGGTATGAACTGCACCAGAGGGAGACAGTTTTTCTTTCTTTCTTCCACCTTTGTGTATTGTTGCTGAGGGGGCGATGTCTCTGGATACTCTTCCCCACCATGGCTCTTACATTCTATCCACCCCCTCTTCCGCTCAGTTCCCTGAGTCAAAGTGGGTGAGTTTTGAGTCTGTTTTCTTGTTGAGATCTTAAGTATCTCTGGAACTTTGCCCTGGGTTGTGTTGGGTATCATTGGTGTCTGTCTCCATTGACCTTTCATCGGTTATCAGACTTGCTATGATGATTGGTCTTCTGTTTGTCTCCTCACTTACTCATTGGTTTCATTTGGGCCCTGTGTGAAGGCCAGGAGTGGTTTGTCTCCTGCCAGGATGTCAGCCATCATCCAATGTCTTGTTGGTGGAATTGGGTTGTCCCTGGCTCTCTCAATGCCTTCTGAAAAATACAAACAGAATCTCTGTCAGAGAGTGAGATCAATATAGGTTAAATGAGACAACATTGCTATTTTGGCTAGCTGCTAATGGGTGTAGCCTCTCTGTAGCTCTCTAGTAGTGCGAATTTCCCCAAGGATCCTGAGATCTTGGTCCTGACAGGATTTTGCCATGGATCCCAGCTGTAGTTAAGGGTTCCTTATCATGAAGCAGATCTCTTAGCCAATCAGTAAGCTATTGATTACCCTCCTTGGTTTAGTGCCACTATTGCACAGGTGAGCATTTCTTGACTTGCTGGTCTCTTCCGTACAGCTGTGTGTTCAGCAATCTTGTGAAGACTGTCTGTATTGTACATCAGTGGTCTCTGCTTTCTCCAAATATCATTGACCAATTTCCCCTGGAAGCTCAACATCTTCCAGTGCTACACATGCTACCATCTGGGAGCTGGTTACCATTCTGGATCTAGAAGGATCTCTTGGTGTTTGTTGACACTGTGATTTCTTCAGCAATAGGGTCTTACCTTCTACCTGGGACAGGTATTCAAGAGCTTTGACAGAAGTCTGTCACATTTTGGGGACCTTGTGGGTCTCTTTGATCAACAGCTCAGTGTGGGATGGAACCAATAACTGGGACAGGGAGATGGAGGCTTGAGCAGTTATTCTTGAGGTTAGGCTTCCTCCCATTCTATCCATGTCCCCTTGTACCAGGTGGTGCCCTCAACTTCCTCAGGAGCTCACTGTATATAATCTAGGGTTTTATGGTGTCAATTCATTATTAGTTTAGTTTACTGTGTGATTCCCCTTAGTAGAGGGATAGCTGCGTCCACTGGTAGCTCTGTATCCATCCTCTTCAGGATCCTCTATACTGCTTTCCATAGTGGTTGTACAAGTTTGCATGCCCACCAGCAGTGAATAAGGGTCCCTTTTTCCACACAACCTCAACAGCATCTATTGTTGGTAGATTTTTTAATGATTGCCATTCTGACTGGAGTATTGTGGAATCTCATTGTTTTGATTTGCATTTCTCTGTTGATTAATAATATTGAACATTTTCTCAAGTGGTAGTTGGCCATTTGTATTTCTTACTCTGTAAATTTCCTGTTCAGTTCAGTGACCTATTTTTTGAGAGGGCTATTTGATACTTTTAAAAAATTGCTGAGTTCTTTGTACGTTCTAGATATTAAACCTCTATCTGTATTGTAGCTGACAAAGATTAACTCCCAGTTTGATGGGGGTCTATTGGCTTTGAGTGTGGTATGTTTGTCTGTACAGAAGCTTTTTTAGCTTGATGAGATCCCATTGTTTAAGTGATTGTTGCACTTCCTGGGCTATCAGAGGTTTGTTCAGGAAATTTTTCCCTATTACTATCTTGTAGAGAGTTCCTGCAATGTTTAATTCCAGGGTTTTCAGAGTTTCAGGTCTTGTGTTGAGGTCTTTGATCCATTTGGAGTTGATTTTTGTGCATGGTGAGAGGAAAGGGTCTAATTTCAGTTTCTTGCAAGTATTTATCCAATTTGTCCAGCACCATTTGTTAAAGAAATGTATAAAAAAATCTTTCTGCCAGTTAACATTGTTGGTATCTTTGTCAAATATGAAGTAACTATAGTTGTTCAAGATAAGAGCAGAGTCTTCAATTCTGTTCCACTGGTCTATCTGTCTATTTTTGTGCCAGTACCATGCTGTTTTTGTTATGATGGCTTTGTA
This sequence comes from Zapus hudsonius, assembly GCA_004024765.1. NCBI lineage: Eukaryota > Metazoa > Chordata > Mammalia > Rodentia > Dipodidae > Zapus > Zapus hudsonius. The sequence continues at coordinate 3,086 of PVHP010037239.1, forward strand.
GTATACCTTTGGGTCAGGTATGGTGATACCACCTGACATGCTTCTTTTACTAAGGATGGCTTTGGATATCCGAGGCCTTTTGCCATTCCAAATAAAAATAAATAAATTTGGAGATTATTTTTCTATATCTGCAAAGAATGAAGCTGGCATTTTTATTGGTATTGCATTGAATCTTTATATAGCCTTTGGAAGTATTGCCATTTTCACGATATTACGTCTATCTATCCAGGAGCTTAGGGAGATCTTTCCACCTTTTCATGTCATCCTCAATTTCCTTCTTGAGTGTTTTTATGTTTTCATTATACAAGTCCTTCACCTCCTTGGTTAGTGTTATTCCTAGGTATTTGATTTTATTTGTGGCTCCTGAAAATGGGACTGTTTTGCTGATTGCTCTTTCTGTATGCATGTCATCAGCATACAGGAAGGCTACTGATTTTTGTGTGTTAACTTTGTATCCTGCACTTTGCTGAACTACCTTCAGTAGTTCGATGGTACTGATCTTTGGGTCTGATATATATAGGATCATGTCATCTGTGAAAAGCAATAGTTTCACTTCTTCCTTTCCAATTTGTATCACTTATATCTTTCTCCTGTCTTATTGCATAGGATAGAACTATGCAATAAGATATTCATATTCAAGGACTATGTTGAAGGACAGTGGTGAGAGTGGGCACCCCTATCTTATTCCTGAATTTAGTTGGAACTCCTTGTCTTTCCCCATTGAATACTATTTGGGCTTTAGGATTTTTGCATATGGCCTTGATTATGTTGTGGTATAGGCCCTCTATTCCAAGTCTTTCAAGTGTATTGATCATGAAGTGGTGTTGGATTTTTGTCAAAGGCTTTCTCTGCATTGATTGAGATGACCATGTGGGTTTTGTGGTTAAGTTTATTACTGTGGTGGATTATGTTGATTGATTTCCATATGCTGAACCAACCCTGCATCCCTGGGATGAAGCCTACCTGGTTAATGTGGAGAATACTTTTAATATGTTGTTAAATTTGGTTTGTAAGATATTTTATTCAGATTTTTTGTATCTAAGTTCATCAGGGATATAGGTCTATAGTTTTCCTTTCTGGATTTATCTTTGTCTGGTTTTATTATTAGAATGATGCAAGCTTCATACAATGAGTTCTCTGATTACTCTAAAAAGCTTCAGAAAGAGTGGTTTGAGTTCTGTGATGAAGGTTTGGTAGAGTTCAGCTGAGAATCCATCAGGACCTGGATTCTTCCTTCTGGGGAAGTTTATGATTACATTTTCAATTTCAATCAAAGTAATAGGTTTATTTAGATTTATCTGCTCTGGATTTAGCTTTGGTAGGTGGAAGGTGTACACGAATTCATCCATTTATTTCAGATTCTCCAATTTTGTGGAATTTTGGAAGTATGTCCTGATGATTCTTCCAATTTCATTGGTGTCTGTTGTGATCTCTCCCTTTTCAATTCTGATTCTGATTTGGGATTTCTCTTTTTACCATTTGGTTAGATTGTCCAGGGGTTTGTCAATGTTGTTTATTTTGTTCAAAGAACCAGCTTTCCGTTTCATCAATTTTTAAATTATTTTCTTAATTTCTAATTCATTGATCCCAGCTCTGATTTTTTTTTTAATTTTAATTTTTTATTGTCCATAATGAGTTACATTATTTAGTGGGCAAACAATGAGTTGTTACCCCCAATTCTCCGATGCTCCCCCTCCCCCTTCCCCAACCAGCTGGATATCCTCCTCCTTGGGTCATCTGGATCAGTCCTTGTGACAGGGGACCATGGATAGCCTAGTATTCGGCCAGGTTCTCCTGGCCCTAGTATTTTGTTACTGAGGGGTGCCATGCCTCTGGATAGTCTCCTCCACCATGGCTCTCACAATCTTTCCACCCCCTCTTCCGCATTGTTCCCTGAGTCGTGGTGGATGAGTATTAAGGGTGCTTTGTTGTTGTGAGCTTAGGGGTCTTTGTGTCAAAAATCATTGGTTTCTGTCTCACTGGCTTATCCTGTGTTGATTTAATATCTGTGGCTGTGGGTCCCACTGGTTCATCCCATCATTCTCTGTGGAGTTCCATATGGATCCTCCACGATATGACTTAATTATTTCTTTGCATCTTGAGCTCTAAGGTTTGGATTGTTCTAATTTTTCCAATGCCTTTAGCTAGTTAGGTTGTTACTTTGGGATTTCTTTTGTTTGTTTGTTTATTTGTTTTTATGAAGGAATTCAATATTATAATTTTTCCACTTAGGATTGCCTTCATTATGTCCCATAGGTTCTGGTATGATGTATTTTCATTATCATTCAGTTTAAGGAAATTTTCAATTTGCAATTTAATTTCTTGAATGGCCCATTCATTGTTTAACAGTGTATTGTTCAATCGCTAATTGTTGGTGTGACATCTGTTTTTTCTCTCATTGTTTATTTCCATTTTCAATGCATTGTGGTCCAATATGACGCAGGGTGATGCCTCGATCTTCTGAATTTGTTGAGGCATGTTTTATGTCCTAATATGTGGTCTATTTTGGAAAAGGTTCTGTGAGCTGCTGAGAAGAATGTATATTCTGTAGAGTTGGGATGGAATGTTTTGTTTATGTCTGTTAGGTCCAGTTAATCTATGGTGTTATTGAGTTCTACTATTTCCCTGTTGAACTTCTGTTTGGATGATCTGCCTAAAAATTATAGTGGTGTGTTAAAGTCTCCATCTATGATTGACTTGGAGTTTATTTTTGTTTTTGTTTTCCATTAGTTTTTGCTTTATAACTGTGGTGCACCTGTTTTTGGTACATACATGTTTATGATGATGACATTCTCCTGTGAGGTTTGTTCCTGTGATGGGTAAGACGTGTCCTTGATTGTCCTTTTTAATTGATTTTGGCTTGAAGTATATTTTGTCAGATATTAGTGTAGCAACCCCTGCTTATTTTTTATTTCCATTAGCTTGGAAGATCACTTTTCATCCTTTCACCCTGAAGATGTTCCTGTCTTTAGAGGTGAGGTGGGTTTCTTGGCGGCAACAGATGGAAGGATCCATTTTTTTCTGATCCATTCTGCTAGCCTGTGTCTTTTTATGGGAGATTTAAGACCACTGGTGCTCAAAGTTATAACTGTGATGCTTGATCAATCCCTGCCATAGTGTAGAGTTTATGGGATTTGATGTCTCTCTTGTTATTTTGTCTCCTCTGGGCTTGACTATTGTGTCCAACTTCTGGATGGCTCTTGTGGTTGGTTGCTTGGCTCTTCTGTGTGGAATATTTCATGGAGAATTCTCTGTAAGCTTCGCTTAGTGTTCATATAGTTAGAGAGCTGGCTTCTATCTTGAAATATTTTCCTTTCTCCATCTATTATAAGGGATACTTTCACAGGGTGCAATAGTTTCTGTTGAAAGCCAAAGTGATTCAGGCTTTGAAGTATACCATGACAATACCTTCTCCCTTTCATGGTTTCCATGGAGAAGTCTGGTGTGACTCTGATGGGTATGCCTTTATATGTGATTCATTGTTTTGATCTTGCTGCTTTTAGAACTCTCTCTTTGCTTTCAATGTTTAGGGTTTTAACTACAGTGTGTCTTGGGGAGTTTCCTTTTTTGTCCTGTCTCTTTGGTGTTCTGGGTGCTTCCTGTATCTAGATGGGATCTTCTTTTGCTAGAATGGGGAAATTTTCTTCAAGAATATTGTTGAATATATTCTCTATGCCTTTGGCCTGGACATCCCCCCCCCCCCGGTATCCCCATGATCTGGAGGTTTGCTCATTTAAGGATGTCACATAGTTTCCTCATATTTTGTTCACATATTTGTTTGAATTTATCCAAGTTTTTGTTATTCTGATTTCTTTCTTCTGCTTTGTCTTCCATGTCTAAGGTTCTATCTTCCAGGTTATTAACTCTAGTTGTAAGGGATTCTAGAGATGTTTTAAATACCTCCATTTGATTTTGGTTTTCCAACAGAGCTTTTTGCTTGGTCTCCATCTCTTTGATGAGTTGCATTTTCATTTCAATGGTTGTCTTACTTAATGCTTCCTGGTTCTCATTCTTGTATTTGGTTATGTCTTTTTTAGTATATTCTGCTAATTCTTGAGCTCCTCTGATTGCTGGTTAGCCTTTAGCTCATTTATTGTTCTTCCAAAGTCTGTAAGTTTTTCCTCCATTGTATTGAGCCTGGTGCCAAAGCTTGCAAGCTGATTCTGCAAATTTTCACTTACACTGTCAAATTTTGCTTCCATTTCCATTAATAATCTGGATATATACTCCATGCAGAGATGTCCTGAATATGTTGCTATCTCCTCTCGGGCTTTCATCTGTGGTCTTTCTTTGATATTTTCAGTGTGAGCTTCCAAAGTGGGCCTATGCAAAATTGGTATGGGGCACTCCACCTGTGTTTTCTTCTTGAGTTGTGATCTACCCATGTTAACATGAAAGACTGGTTTTTCCTGGGCCGTCAGCAGTAGCAGGGACCTTGTAGGAGATTGCGATGAGGACTGGTGAGGTTTTGGCCTGTGCTTGTTTCCTGTGGTGTCAGGAAGTGTTGGGGATGTTAAAACCTTAGCAGCAGTAGCAGGCTGGGGGCCGGACCTTGTTTGGAACAGAGGGCAGGGTTGTGGGGCAAAAGGGCTGGTAAAGAGCCAAGGCACAGCTCCATAACCTGTGCTTGCCTAGGGTTAGAGGGTCCTAGCATGCAAGGGCAGGTGGGAGGTAAGGGTGCAGGTCCCCAACTGGCCTCACCTAGAGTGAAGGGGTTAATGGGTGGAGCCATGGGTATTCAGGCTGGTCTGGAGCAAAGCAGTAGGCTTGCTTACCTGGCCTGGAACCTGGGGCCAGTTGGCAGGGTCATGGGGTGCAGGGGCTGGTGGGAAGCCAAGGCACAGCTCGCTCACCTGTCCTTGCCTAGGGTCAGGGGGTCCGAGCACACAAGGATGGGTGGGAGGTCAGGGCACGGGTCTGAATCTCTAATTCCCCTTATTTTCCAATGGAACCACATACAATTATGCAAAGGAAGGCAAGAGACAAACCTCCTAGAACCTGAGGAGCATCACGGTTGGGTGGTGACAAAGGGCATCACTGCAGTCATGAATCCTTCTGACAGTGAAAACCTTTGACGTGGAGTGGTGAAAATGACACTTTACCCTTCACTTCCTTTCCCCCAGACCCATAACCCCAGTTTAACCATAAAACCACATCAGAGAAATCCCATTAGAGAAGCATTGTTCAAAATACCAATACCAGGAGGTCAGTAGTTGCCAAAGTGGCCAGCTCATCTAAAGCAAGGAGCCGACAGAGAAACTGTAAGTACTGCACGTGATTAGATAAAACACAGAGCACACTAATAAAATGTGAACACAGTTAATCGCAACATATCAATAGCTGTCCATTAATTATAAAAAATGTACCATATTAACATAAAGGGTGAATATAAAAAAGCATATGTTTCAAAAGGACAAAATTTGTAACTGTAACAAATAATGTGCTCTTAACAATTTGTGAGGAAGAACCGTGAAGTGGAAACGTCAGTCCCACATGCTCACGTGGAGACACGCCATGCTGCACGGACATCTTTTGAGTGTCTGCTATGGGTTGATGGCTTGGGCGTATGTTTGAGGTTATGTTTGAGGTATGTACATTGTGAATTTTGTCATAGTATATATGCTTCGGTCAACGTGGGGCCTAGAGAAGGGGTGAGAATGAGGGAAACAAGAGATGCGAGAGAATGGAGTAAGACGATATTCCGATCAAACTCAATTTATTCCAAGCAGGCAGCACTTTAAATATCTTTTCCCAGGGGCCGCTTTTCCCAGGGGACTACTTAGGAATTAGCATAACCAGGTTGCTAGGTAGCCTGGCCACAGCAAGGGTCATGTGATCTCTAGGAAGAAGCCTTTAGACAGAGAAAGTTTAGGAGAGAGATAGAAACTGGCATTGGTGAGTAAGATGAGGAACAGAGACCTTCAAAACAAATGTTGACGCAGTTTATGGCGCAATAACGGCTCCCCACAGCTATGGGTTGATGGCTTGGGCGTGTGTTTGAGGTTACGTTTGAGGTGTGTACATTGTGAATATTGCTGTAGTATATATGCTGTGTGGACATTATTTGATTGTAGGCTTTTGAGACACGGTTTGAGTACATGCTTTGAGGATATTCTTGGGATGCGTTCCCCAAAGGTTCAGTTTGTTTGAAATGTCTTGATACTGAGAGTGTGACGAAGCCCACAGAGGTTAGAGGGGCAAAGGTGACCAATGTGGGTCCTACAGAAAACCAGCTACTTCTTATGACAGTAGGGTATCAAAGAAAATATTCATGTCTCACAACTCGCTCTGATTTTTACTTTGATTCTATGAAATGCTAGGCACACAGCTATTTCCCTTTAGGCTTCTCTGTTGTTACAGTGTGTTCAAGGGAACCAGGTCTTTGTAAGCTCCAACATTAGGAGGAAATGATCCCATTTTCTTTAAGAAGTTCCCATCTCTGGTTGTTCTGTTATAATAACACAGTACGGAGTCTTGTTCTTGAATCATGTAGCCACTGAAAAGTTATTCCTATTACAGAAAATACACTCCTACTGGCCCATGCAGCCATCCCTAATTTAACTCAAGAGGTCACAAAGAAAAAGAAAAAGTAGAAAAATGATTAATTGGGAAGAAGAAGGGTTTAACAAGACTTGCAAAGGGACAAGAGGTGAGAGTGGGCTGTGAGGCTGTGAATATGATCAAAATGTATTTGATACATCTATGAGATTGCCACAAAAATCAAAACAGGTTAGAATTTTATTTGTATTCACTAATTGTATGAAGAGATGAGTATCATAATGGAATTTTATATAAGTACATCATGTATTTGACCATATTCATAGTCTGTTACTCTTTTCTCATCCCCTTCTCCTACTTTTCTGTCTTTTCCCTTAGGGGAGGTGTGTAGTGTGCATCTGTGGTGGGTGTTTTCCCTACGTTACACATATAAGAGAAATCCTGTAATATCTATCTGTCTTTTTCTAGCTTATTTCACTTGTTATGCTTTCCAGGGCCATTTGTTCTTCTGCCAATGAAATAAGCTTGTTCTTTGCAATCGCTGCTGAAAACTCCATTGTGTACATGTACCACAATTAGTTAATGAAGAAACAATGCCAAACTTTCTCAAACTGTTCCAAAAAAAATGAAATTCTGGGAATTCTTCCAAACACATCAAGACAGCATTAGCTTTCATACCAAACACATCGAAGAACCCTACGAGAAAAGAGCCTTACAGAATTCTCTTCCTGATAAGCAATAATACAAAAATTCTTAGCAGAACACTATCAGACACAATTTAAGAGAATACCAGAATGGTCTGCCACATAGCCAAGAATGATTTATCCATGGGATCCATGGGATGTAAGGACAGATCACCAGGTACACATAAAGAAATGTCATAGACCAATAGCAATGTACAGATAAAAGTTATATCTTCATTTCAATAGATGCAGAAAAAATCTGTATAAGTTCAAAACATTTCATGACAAGCCTCAATGAGTTAGGTCCAGAATGAAAGTAACCCTTCTTAGAAAAGGATTCTTTTGACAAGCTCCATCCCCTTCATAGAAAGGCTATCAGGTGACAAGCCCCACCCCTCTCATAGTAAGGATTTCATATGACAAGCACCACCCCCTTCATAGTAATGGTGTTAGATGACAAGCTTCCCTCATAATGTCAATCCCAATGGTGAAAAGCTGAGACATTTTGTTTTGGGTGAGGAACAGAGGAGGATTTCACTGTTATCACTCCAATTCAACATAGTAGTACTGCTTCTTCAGCAGAGCAGGGATGGGGAAAAAAACACATAAAACACATACAAGCCCCCAAATTAGAAAGAGAATAAATTACCTATGTTGACAGATGATATATTGAAGCCCACAGAAAGTAACAGATACTGTAAGAATTAATTAATGGATTGAATAAAGTTGCAAAATACAAAATTAACATCTACAATCCCAGATGTTTTTATATACTGACAAAAGCTTAAAAGAAATCCAAGAAGTTAGCAAGTGATCCTCTTTATAACAGCAGCCAAAGAGTAAAATACTTAGGAAACAGTTTAATCAATGATGTGAGATATTTGTGTGTCACAAACTTTAAATACTATGAAAAATTAAGACTCAGATATATTCCATATTTATGGATTGAAGAATTAATTTTGCAAACATATTGAAAAAAAACCAACAACCTCATTCTACCTAAAGCTATTGATAGTCAACAAAATTCCTTTGCAAATTTTAATGAGTTTTCCCATTTTTTTTTACTCCTAAAATTCTGGTGTAGCCTTGAAAGAGAGGAAATGATTAAATTGATATGTTCACGGCATCTGTGGTTTGAAAAGAGATCTATTGAAAAGAAGGCTGGAGCCATTTAAGCCATAGTATGGAAAATAAGGTTTTTGTCTTTATTTTGTTTATGCTCTTAGATTTTTTAGGATTCTGGATTGAAGATGATAATTTTTAAATATGTTTTACAATTTAATACCACTCGGGAAGCATCTCTTATATTCTTCACCAGTCTTGTTTCCCTTCTTTCACACAGAAACCATTTACATTTGACCCCTCCTTTTGTAGTCAGGTATATGCTTCTAATGGTACATCTGAAGTTTCATTAAGGCCAAGCTGAAATGTTATCAGATAGAGATTCTTCTGAGTATACCATCCAACCAAATTTCTACCATATTGACAAAAACTCCTACAAAAACAAAAAAACAAACAAACAAAAAAAAACCCACGTGCTTGTGGCACAGTTAAAGTCAAGGACATCTTTGGAAAACTCAGGAGCATTTACTAACCAGTGTTGGAACTTGGAATATGCAGAATTATTCTGATGGGCAGAGGTTATCCAACTCTGGCTCCTTCTTATATGTCCATTCAAGTTTCTCTCTCTCTCTCTCTCTCTCTCTCTCTCTCTCTCTCTCTCTCTCTCTCTCTCTCGTGTGTTTGTGTGTGTATGTGCATTGAGATAGAGATATAGATAGGTAGATAGAGAAAAAACTGTAAAATTATGATCTAAATCTTTCTCTTTCTAAATTCATTCAGTGTGATTGTCTGTCCAGGTGACATGGTGATTTTTTCAAGTTATTCATTATTTTAATTATTTCAAAGACTGCTTCTGGAGCCTAACCTTGGTACCCAGACATCTACAGCTTGGAGTAAAATAGTGGACAAGACAGACATCAAGGAATAAGGATTATTGTGGGCACAAATTTATCCTAACAAAATTCGGATGATGAAACGCTGCTCCCGGTTGTGACTACTTGGTGATAGGCTGGTTAAAGGACTTTGATAAGTGGGCCATAAAGGTTGTCAGTTTAATGAGAATGGCAGAAGAGACACAAGCGATTCCCTGGGTGAAAGATGTTTCACTCACAATATAATATGAAGACAAAGATAAATTTTAGAGTCATGAAAATATTTTGGAGTTAAGAAAATAATGCTCAAAAGATTAAATTGTAAGTGTATGTAAAATAATTTATCCAGTTTAAACAAATATGAGAATGAATTTTAAATTACTTTTGTTGCCAAAAAGAGCTACAAAAAACCAGACAATGCTTTATAGTCTTTGAACTTGATATAGATGCTTCAACAAAATAATTTCAACCAGTGTTTTTAGAGGTGACATATTTGTTAGTGATAAAAATCAATTAATTATAATTTTATCATACTTTAATAAACAAGAGGAAACATAACTGGGCATAAACTTATGTTAAACAAGAAAGATCCCATTGAATAAATTTTATTTTAATATACATTCATCACAGTCATTTTTAACAAGTATACTTAAATAAGTTTTTAACTTCTGTTAAGATGTAATTCTGTTTCTTAAATGAAATATCTAAGTTAGAGTTACATAAAATAATATTATATTAAGTGAGATAATCAACTTACAGATTTTGGCGTACAATACATTCTCTGTGAGAGTGGTGGGTTTAAGGAATTTTCACACATTTCTATCTGTTTTGCCTCAAATCTTTTGAAATTAGCATCTTTATTTAGTCATGTTAATTGCTTCTAATAAATATGGTGGCAATGGTATTTAAGGTCAAAAGATAACTTAGTCAAGTCACAAATCATCTATACAGAGTGGTTTGAAACGAGAGTGATCATGAGAAAGTGTCATAACAGCACAAATATCCATCCTGTAAGGACTTATACTGACCTCTAAACCACCATTCCTCCCAAGCTGTCTCCTCTGTTCTAAATTTGAACACCTGCGATAGGAAATAAGTCATAATGAAATTGTGAGTTCTAGTCTTCAAAAGCCATGTGAACCTACACTGAAAAGTAACACAATAATCACACATGATCTTTTCAAGTCCATGAATTATTTGGGAATGCCAAAATTAGTTTCTGAATGTTAATGCAGAATGGAAAAAGCTGATGAAGACAGTAAGGCAGGAATAAATACCATGATGAGTTTCTGATTACATGTGGGCTGGCTGTCAGAGTAATGGAAGATCTGATCCATTCATAATTGATCAGGGTCAAATGTTATCTCGTAGATCCAAATAACATGAACATTTTAGGTTAATGACTTCTAAATTATAATTACAGAAATGAAACATGACATTTTTGTTCTGAAACAATCCTTTACCTGTATCATGTAGAAATTGGGGGCTCTTGGAAAAAAATTGAACTAAAAAAATTCTTATCTGCATTAATTGAATTGGACAATTGAAATGAACCCAATACCAATGTTTGGAAAACCCAGTACCAGTCTCTATCACCCATTCTAAATGTGTGTCTGCATGTATATGCATATGTTTCTGCATAGATATGCACATAGGTACATGCATAGCTCCGAGTTCATTAAGAGACTCTTTTAAAAGGTGCACAGCAATGGAGGAGGATGACCAATTTCAACCTCTGTCCTTGCATGAACAGCCGTGGATGAGCCCACACACACATCCCAAAACAAGAGAAAAAATGAGTAAAAGATGACCATGAAATAATTATACTGGTTTCTTTCAAAGAACTCACCAAGGATGCTGTCTTTCAGATAATGTTTTCAGGAGTATTTGGTGCCCAGGGATTATCTTTTCAACATCTGGATAGAAGTGGAGATTAAGTTTAACAATTTACTAAGTTTTTGTAAATATTCTATAAACTTTTCTGAAAGCATATTGCTATAAGAGGGTTTATTATAAAATAAAAAATAAATAACATAGTGAACTGAGTGGTAGAAATCTTGAAATATATTTCATAGTGTGCTTTAAAGTTATATTTTTCTGTGATCCTAAGAAAAGTTACTTATTTAAAAGTAACACAACTTAAAATAAGAGTAATAAAATTCCAGAAGTTTTTAGAATTGGTTATGGGATGGAATAACTTAATGACTTTCATTTTTATTTGGACCTACATTGAAGTCCTGTTTCCAGTCACATGTTGTAAGGAACCTTTATTATGAGTAATAATTATTGCAAATAAGAAATGTGAATCTCAGCTAAACAATTTAATATTTAATAGGTTTACACAATCAAACACTTTTTGTTTCACAGACACACATAACCATATACATTGTAGTAAACATGAAGGCCAATAGTAGTCATAAGAACGACTGAAATTACCTGAAACAAATATCCACAATAGAGAAAGAATTTTTAGGAAGTAAAATGTAATTCTAGAATAAAGTAAATTTTATTAGGATAACAACATATTCTGTTCTTAACAGTCCAATCAAAAATATGTAATTTGATGTTCACTTTTTAATTTATGCACTTGTGTTTCCTAAAGAGGTTTAGGAATAAGGGGAAAATCCTAAAAATGATTTTTTAAACACACAAAAATATATAATGAAATGCAGTTTAATCTCTTCTAGTCAGAAGAAAAAAACAAAATGTTCAGTTTTTTGGAAATGATTTTCACTCACAGTTAGAATAAGATTCCTCTTTCATGTCCAAGTCCTTGGGCAGCAGTTTCAAAATCTCTGTGTGTGGAGTATGAAGGTCCTTGGAGAAGGCATGGGTGTCCTCCTACTGTATGAGTGCAAACATGCACAGACATTTCCTGGCTTGCCATTAAGGCTGGTAGTTAATAGGTAAAGTTAATAACTTGTAATTCAAAGAATTAAATATGATTTTTAATTTTAGAGATGTTCATCAATTTGCATTTTCAGTTGCCCTGATTCTGCAGCTATCCCAGCATAAGGAACAAAAAGACTTAAGGGTTTTCTAGCTGCAAGAAAGCTCACTTTTTCCATATGCTAATATTTGAGAATCCAAAAATGGCAACTTATTTTAAAATGAGCATTGTCCATGGCGACTGAAGTCTAAGAGCTCCACTTCCAATGTCCTTCACATTAGTATTTACAACCAAGTGATTCCTTGTCAAACCATGTATTCCAACAACATATACAACGTGCTTATTGAACACTGTAACTGTCTTGTTGTTTGATTGAGTCGACTGAAGTACATAAGAAGGTCATGGAAAGAGACTCTGCTATGTCTGATCATTAAATTCATTACTCTGTGCCTTCCAGTGTTACTTAATCCCATTGAAGTTAAGAGCAGAGACTGAATTTATGAGGTTGAGCTGTTTGTAGGTATAGAATTCAAATGTCATTTTTATTTCGTCTACAAATATTCTGTGTTAATTTTTGGGAAGACTATAGGAACATTTAGAGGTAGAAACTATAATTGTATGTTTCCTAACTTGTGGCGACCTACTCCTGCACCCCCAATCAAAAGGACATTCAGCAATGTCTGGAGGAATGTAGGTTATCACAGCTGCCCTCTGGTGGTGCTGCTGATATTGGGTGGGCAAGGCTGGATGGCCTGAAAAACCTAAGACAATCCCACCAGACCTAGCCCAAAACGTAAAATGAATTCAGGTCTAAAGACCCTCAATAGTTTCCTGAGCCTTGCATATGTTATGGTGACCTGAAAACCTTCCTGTGAGATCTATTTTGGTTTGCAAGATGCTCCAAGCTTAATTCAAATAGAAAAATAATTAAGCTCCATGGTAGAGAGCTGCTGCTATTCATGAGGCTGTTACTGCTTGTATGGTGAACTGAAGGAACCAACACAGCCATCCCCGACTCTCTCATGTAGGTCCTGGGAAGGACTCCACTGCAATTAGCTCAAACAGGAAGCTTACCTTACTATCAACAAAACACAACTGAATTTCTAGTCTATTTTAATGATAGCAAAGACACTTTCACTACTGAATTATTTAAAATGGTTCATTAACTAAGGTTTGTTCACATCCCTCCCAGTACCCTGGAAGGCTTAAAAATTGCAAGTCAGATGACAGGAACTAATGGATGCAAGCAGTTTTATTCAATAGGATAATCTAGCAAAGTTACGTTTCACGGGCCTTCTTCTAAGCTAACTCCATACTGGTGATTATATTTCTTCAAATATTAGAAGTTGACGTTTTAAAAGAGAATGATATAAAACCTGTCACATTCAATGTCAGTTTCTAAATGTCAACAGTGGGACCCTTTACATTCTATCCTGACTTCACCTCTATGAAGTTTCAACATGCGACTCCCTCTTCTTCATACCAGGAGTTGTTGTTTTTTTTAATTTTTATTTGCTTTTATTCTATTTTGTTCTCTATCTTTTGTTTTTTTTTTCTCAAGAGAAGGCAAGAATTCTTGGATTTATGTCTCTGCTAGGAAGAACTCTGGGGCCGCCAAAGCAAATATTAAAAGCCTTGTAAATCCTCTCAGATCTATGCCCTTAGAAAGGTCGAGGGGAAAGAAAGTCATAAAACCATTATGTTAAAAATCATTGTCTCCTCTTGCCACAGAACAGCGTAGGTCCACAGGGCCGGAGTGGCTGCCCACACCACATCTTTGCCCTCTTAAACAGAGCCCTATCTATGAACAATCTCCCCAGCCAGCCCCCTGTCTCTCTGTTCCCTCCACACATGCTTCCAGTAGATTCTGCAGGAGTTAACTACTTTTGGACCAAGGAACAGAAGAAGCTGGGGCAGAAACTGTGGCTTTAAGTGGCAGTGGTTCCGTTTTAAGAGCCTGGCAGGTCGCTGTACATACTAAAATCTCAGCAGAGCTCCATCCTTGGGCATAGAAGTCCCTCCTCCATCCTCCTCCCTCTCTGCCCAAGAGGCTGCAGAGGATTTTGTCCAGGGACCAGCAGTTATGAAAGGATGCATTTCAATGGCGCTTACCAGCACATGCAAGAACCCCATCCTTGCACAAAACACAGCTAAACCGGGGCGCACCGCGGCGCTGGCAGCCCTGCTTCTCTTCCTTTGCAGAAACAAGCTAAGACTCCATGGCGTGGGCCAGGCCGGCAGCTCTCACGTCTCTTAAACCCCGGTTTGTGGCAGATAATTTAAGTTTTATCCATCACCGTGCATGGAGACAGACGGAAATCGCAGTT
>PVHP010037240.1:0-17303 GCA_004024765.1 Zapus hudsonius
ATCTGGACTTCTTGGGCGGCTCTCCTGATCAGTGTCAACATTTACAGGTCCCTTTAGGAGAATCAGTTGGGATCCAACCTGGAACTAACAGGTTTAAGGGTGAACTGAAACTTAGGTTTCACAGCTCTGGTTCCAACCACCTCAGGGACCAGTCTGTACATCTCTGGGCATGCCCAGATAAACTACCTCAGCCACTTCTCTTTCATTCTTTACATACTGAAAACTCCTTCGGGAAGGTGAAGAAAATGACCTTGCATTGTATCCTACATGCAGGAGGCAGGGGTGTGTGCAGAGTCTACTGCTGTGTTAATGGCTTCTTCTGGGAATGGTAAGATTGGTTATCCATGCCAGGTATTGTAACAGGGGACCTGGGGATTAGAACCTAAAAAGTACCCACCTACTTCCAATGTACCTCAGAACTTAAGGAGTACCCAAATTCTTGCCTTAAAAGTTAAAGACTTAAAATTATAGACTACCAAAGGATAAAGTAAAGTGGGAGACTTTATTCAAAAGAAAATGGGGAGTTACAGGGATCTCCAGCCACCAGTGTGGAGAAAACATGTGAGAGAGGTTTTATCAAAATAGCAGAATCTATGCTGCTCAGTCAAACAAACAGAAGAAGGAAAGATAACAGAGGACTCCCATCATGAGAAAGAGAGGTTCATGTGGGAAAGAAATCCAGCCCCTCACCACAGCCTAATGGCCTTGGATTAGGACGTTAGCGTCCTTTTGTTAGGCCACGTGAGGAAGAGAAGAGACGGAATTTTCTGTTCAGGGAGTGTTCCCTGTCCCAGGTGAGCAGAGAGACAGCTGGGTGGTCTATCTTTGACTAATCAGTTTCAGGATTAAGTTTGAACACTAGTAAGAGATGCCTCCCACTCAAGGGAGGGGGGCCTATGAACTTGCCTGAAGGAGTTAACTGTCACAGTATAACCTGAAAGTCTGCTTTCCAACACCCTTCCGCCATAAAATCCCAAGGACAGAGGCAGCTTGAAGCAGGAAGCAGCTCTTGACAGCCTTAGGGAACCTTCCCATCTTTGAGGTGCTTAACCGTTCAGGGCTCAGTTCCTGGGTTCTGCTGTGTGGAGTCTTCATCTTCAGGAATGCTTGGACATAATCATCACCTTGCTTGCTCAAAGACTCTGAGCCAAGCAAAATGAGAATTTTTCCAGAGACTTGGAGTTAAAGGTAAGTTAGAACTTTTTATGAAGCCCTTCCTCCCTTGAGATTCCACTGTATATCCCTATGGCACCTGAGGAATTAAAAATCAAGCAAATCCCCTCCCTCACTCTCCCCTCCCAGTCACCAAAGATTTCACAACAGCTATGTGAATTGTGAGACACCAATTGGGCTAAGAAGATACCACCTGTCTCCCCCTTTCCCATTAACATTCAACCCACAGGAGCCCAGCCTTCACATTGGTACCCATACCAGGCCAATGACTTAAAAGAATTGAGACAGGCAGTCCAAGAGAATGGCATCCATGCCCCTTGCACTAAATCCCTCCTCCAGAGTCTGCGAGGTGCTCTTAACACTCCACAGGACTGGTGAGACATCTGCAGGTCCTCCCTCCCTAGCCCTTTGTTCCTTCAGTGGGAGGCACTTTATAGGGACGAATGCCTTCAACAAATTAGAAACAACCAAAAGTCAAAAGGATATCCCCTGGGGCTTTGATGAACTCTTTGGACAGGGCAATTTTTCCATGGGCATACAACAAGTCCAACAACCTCCCAGGTACTATGAACAGGTTTGCCTCTGTGCCCTTCAGGCCTGGGATAGAATTATGCCCTCCTCTGACTCCCAAGACAGTATATCCTCTTTATTGTTCCTCCAGCAAAAGCCAGAAGAACCTCTTTCTGATTTCATCTTAAGAACTAAAACCAGCTTAGAAAGAAAAATTCCTGACCCAGCCACTAGAGATATACTTATTAAAACTATATTATGGGACAGGATGACCCCAGAATGTAGATTAGCTTGTCAAGGGCTCAAAAATGAACATTATGATAAATGGATAGCTGCAACCCAGGACATTGGAACCACTTCCCACAAAGCAGCCTCTCGGGCACAGGCCTTTGCTTTAGCCTTGCACTCCCAGGGGAAATGCTTTACCTGTGGTGAAGAAGGACACTGGAAAACAGAGTGCCCAACAGTTAAAGACACCTCAGATGATAAAATCCCTCCTGATAAAATTCCTCCACCCCAGACTATTTGCCCAAGATGCCATAAATGGTTCCACTGGAAAAGAGACAGCTGTGCCAATTATGATGATAAGGATGGCAAATCTTTAAAGCCTTTAAACTCAAAATGGGGCACCCCTCAGTCCCACCAGTAAGAGGGAAGGCCTATAATGTAATAGGTCATGAGTGTACTTGAAGAAACCCACCCCAAATTACTTCTAGAAATTGGAGGAAATTTTATCAAATGCCTAATAGATACAGGAGCAGACAAGACTATACTAAGCCAATCTAAAATTCCACAACATTGGGAACTCATCCCATGGCCACAGCTAATGGGTGTAGGAAGTACATCCCAAGCTTATATAACTGAAGAAGGCCTTAAATGGAGGGACCCAGATGGAACCACAGGCCTTATCAGGCCATTAGTGGCAAATGTTACAACTAACCTACTGGGAAGAGATATCCTTGAGGCTCTTGATGTTGTAATCACTAGTAATATAGAGGGAGCATGCATAGATACAGAATTATGAAAGATACCTTGACCAATATTACCCCAAATCTTAAGGGCCACTGTAAGGTATGGTACTCCCTGCCTAGAATGGCTCTCTGATGAGCCAGTCTGGGTCGAACAGTGGCCTCTGTCCAGGGAGAAATTCTAAATCAGTTAGTGACTGAACAACTCCACCTTAATCATATTTGCCCCTCACAGAATCCATGGAACACTCCAGGATCAGAAGGATGGAAATTATTACAAGACCTGAGGGCCATTAACAAAACTATGTTTATTTGGGAATTCCCACAAAGGGGACTGCCCCTTGCCTCAGCTATTCCTGCTGGCACTCCCTCCTTGCAATAGATATCAAAAACTGCTTTTTTTCCATTCCCCTACATCCACAAGACCAAAGACGCTTCACATTCTCGGTCCCTTCTATTAACAATGCAGGACCCGCTCAAAGATTTGAATGGAAGGTACTTCCTCAGGGAATGGCAAACAGGAAGCAGTGGCCATAGCCTAAAGCCTCACTTAGACAAGGATCTTAACATCTACCAGTATCTGGATGACATTCTTGTCTGGGGAGACTCCTCCATGTCAATGACCCAATTGAGAGACCAATTAATACCTTCCTTAACTTCCTTAACTTTGCCCCGAACAAAATTCAGCTCATCCCACCAACCACATTCTTAGGGACTGAACTTTCTTTAAACTCAACCTGACCCTTAACACCTATCCTTTTGTTTCCCTCAAGATCAACTCTAGCTTCACTCCATAGTTTCTTGGGAAACCTTAATTGGCTTCGCCCATCGCTCCCAATTCCAATGAGTACTTTACAACCACTTTTTGAGATGCTAAAGGGTGATAAAAATCCCACTCCTCACCTCGCTCCATAAGCACAGAGGCTAAACAAACGTTAGATGAGATTAACAACAAACTTCAAATTATGTCCCTAGCCCAGTACAAACCCAAAAGGCCAGTTCAGCTTCTCATATTTAAGCCCTCCCCAACTGTCATGAGAGCTTTATATCAACCTCAGGGGGTCCTAGAGTGGCTCCACACATCCATTGGAGGTGCCCCTCGATTTCTTACAGAAATCGATGCACTGGCAAGTATGATTAAAAAGGGATGAAACAGAGTCCTCCAAACATTAGGCAAAAACCTGATACTATCATAATGCCTTTCTCCCTCCCTGATGTAGAATGGATGCTAAAAAATCATTCATGGTTTGCAATCAGCCTCTTGGGCTTCCCCAGTCAAATTGATAATCACTACCCAAATGAAAAATGGGTGTCTGCCATGACACCTCACATTCTCTCTGCCACTATCCACATCTCCAGACAATTGAACACTGCCATCCACCCAATACAAACTAACCACCCTATTCTTAGACAGGAAAAACAAATTACAGAAAATTTATGAGCCACTATGACATGGATACAATATATTGAATATGTGGCTGATCACCTCCCCTTTACCTGCTGATGTAATGCTTCCAATTGCTTCTTCTCTACTTCCCCTGCTCATCCACTGTTGACTGCGGTCACCATAAATGCTTCCCTTGAACATCCCATGACTACAAAAAAAAAAATCCTCACCCCACCTCACAGACATCCCTCTCATTGATTCTGGTCAGGATGTGCCTCTTTGCTTATCTAATTCTTAACCAACCAGAGCAAACTGTCTCCTCAATATTTCCATAACTAGGACCACCTGCATCAAGATGCTCACTCTCCTGTGGTGCGGAGGGATAGCTGCCCATACATAAACATCTCTGCCCCGACTTTTTTGCTCCCCAGTTCTGATTGTTCTGCAGATGTGCCTGTATGAAGAAGAAGAAATGGATTATAAACTTTGCCCACAACACCAGAGGGAAATCTTCATCCCCCTGCTGGTGGGCCTCGGTGTAACATTGTCTCTGGGAGCCTCCGGTGAGGTAGGGACAGCTCTTATCCAAACTCATCACCTCACAGGGGATTTTCGGGACAAACTTGATCAGGCAATGGTTTCTACTACTAACAGTCTTGAGTCTCTTCAGACACAACTAAACTCCATTGTGGGTGTAGTGCTCCAAAATCACCAAGCACTAGACCTCATAATGGCTGAATAAGAGGGGACATGTATGATACTTGGGGAAGAATGTTGTTTTTATGTCAATGAGTCTTATACTATTGAACAAAACATAAAAACCTTAAAAAGCTCTACAAGGAGCTAATTGACCGCTGTGCTCCCAATGCCCCCAATCCTTGGCTCTCCAACCCTTTGATTTCCTGGTGCCTCCCACTCCTTCGCCCCTCCTTGCTGCAGAGACCCTGCTACTCATAGCCCCCTGCATCATCCAATTTCTCAAATGACAAATAACTAATATTGCTTGGGTCACAACCAACCAAGTCTTAGTACAGTATCAAACCTTGCCTAAAACAATAGAGGATTGTGATACCACTGCTCCATTATAAAAACAAAAAGGGGGAGCTCTGGGACCCTGCTGAGAGGCACTGAGGACATAGGGTTAAAGGAAAGTTGAAACTGGCCTGAAACCCCGATTGTCTCATCCTGAGACTGGCAGGAGTTCAGCCACCATCTCCTTCCCTCCCTAAACTCCTCCCTAAACCTGTTGGGCCCCAGCAAACCCTGATAAGTCCAGACACTTCAAGACCTGAGTTTATTGAAGTTCACATAAATTCAGCTGTAAGGTGATAACAAGGCCCAGGCAACAAAAAAGTTCCTCTAGCTTATCTATGCAGCTGGCCCCTACCAATCCTTTCATGAAACATCCACAGGCCACCCTGCTCCCACCAATCTCCTTGCTGCTTATGCCCCTGCCTCTCTTTTTCCTCCTAAATAAAAGCAACCTTTCTCCACATAATAAACACGCTCTTCACTGCATGTATCTCCTGAGAGTTCTTCCTCTCGTTGGCTTACTGCTATCCCAAGACCATATCCACACAGCTCTGTGGATAAACAGGGAGATAGATGATGCATGCAGCAACTCCCTATGTAATCCACGGACCCACAGAGCCCCACCTTTGAGCTAAGTGTGTGTGTGTGTGTGTGTGTGTGTGTGTGTATGTGTGTGTTCACCCTATAAGAAATATTAGAAATGTACTTATAGGTGACAAACATTATGGAAAAAGACAAGGTAATCCTCATGGTGTGACCAAGACAGATATATGAGAATAGAACTGGCCCAATAGGAGATGCTTACCCACAACAACCAGGGATGATAAAAGTGAATTATTACCCATTAGGTCCTTGGAATGAATGCAAAGGTGGATCTGACCTCAGATAAGAAGTGCCAGGGAAGGGAACTTAATCTGGAAAGAAGTACCTGCTAGAGGACCCAATGCCAGGATTTAGGGGCAAGGACAGTTTCCAAACAAAATTCAAGGGGGACGAAGAGTCAAAAAGAACTTGGTATTCTTTCAGAAGTGGGGGAGGACCTAAGATGAGAACCTATACTCTTCTATGTGGTTATAGCCACAGACAAAACTGTGTGGTACCTTGCTGATGCAGGAGCCATAGCTCTCCTGCAGAAGAAGGAAGGGCTTGCCTGATGGGAAGGTTTGACTGATGGGAATGAATTTCTGAGGGGGAGGGAAGGGATCATGGCAGTGTCCCATAGAAAGAAGATAGAGCAATAATCTGGCAAGAACTCTCATCCCAGTTCTGCCATTAATAGTAGGAGAAATACCAGCCCAGTGACCCACCAGGACAGCATGTAAACACTCAAGGCCATTCCCCAGCGAGGTCCCCAGAGAAGCTGAGTGGATTTGATAGTGTAGGATGCTACTCTGTGATCTCTAAGTTTCCTTCCAGCTCCAAAATTTAACCTTCTGTAGAGAAGAACTCAGACTCGGGATTTATTTCTTTGAGCCCAGTTTGATTCCCAGCTCTAATAATTATTACTGTGAATAAAAGTTACCCTTCCTCACACTCAGAGAAGTCACTAAAATAGACATGGTAATAAGTCCCTTGGCAATCATTGCAAGAAATAAATAAGGCGATGTATTCCCCTTCTGCAGCAAGGCTGCCCCTGGGAGGCCATTACACCCTCAGCCCCCAGTAGCTCCATCTGGCCAGGAGACCAGTTCTTTTTAACTGAGTGTGTCCTTGGCCATCCTTAGCATGGGCTTGGGAAGGAGATCACCTCACCAGCACTGCCCATGTATTTCTCCATGTTACCCATGTCATTTCCCAATAATATTCAGTTAATAGTTCATTACTAACCATGATCACAGCCTAAGTCATCTTAGGTAACAGTGGTATCTTCAATATTTCATTTCCTTACATGGAAACGCTTTATACCTTTTCCATTTGTTCACATCTTTTATTATGTGATCCTCCAGGGGAATTTTAGTGTAAGTTTATTCCTCTGCACTTTATCTCTTTTGTTCGAATATAATTGATATCTTTTGTTCTAGGAAGCAAACCTCCCTTCTTTATCAAAATAATCAAATTTCAACCTCCTTATCTTCTATGTGCCTGATAGATTTCTTTGCAGCTCGATCCCTTTTCCCTGTCCACCAGCTAAGGCAGGGCAGTGGCATTTGGGATGGATTCACACCTTGGTGTCCACCAACCAAGTGCTTTGGTCTCATGAATGGAGTTAATGACTGGTTCTTGCCTGGACCATGTGTACCAGCAAGGGTTTCATGACCCACCTAGAGTAGAAAGCCAGCCACTACTGTCTTAAATACTAGGCTTATTTAGGCTTTTGGATGTTAGGACCAAGGTCTGCTCTGTGTACTTGGCCTTTCTCTTTGTATCCCAAGGTAGTGATTCACTTTAGCCTGTAGGCAGAGCCCAAGATGAGCAGTACCTTATTCTGGGAAGTCTCTGTGTTACCTCAGCTGGTACAGTCTTTTCGTTTGTTTGTCTGTTCGTTTGTTTAGAGGTAAGGTCTCGCTCTAGCCCAGACTGACCTAGAATTCACTATGTAATCTCAGGCTGTCCTTGAACTCACCATGATTCTCCTACGTCTGCCTCTCTGTGCTTGGGATTACAGGCATGCACCACCATACCCAGCTCATCTGGTGAATTCTAAGACAAGCATATATTGTTGGGAGGTTTTCACATTCCTCAGAGTTATCAGATAACATGAATAAAATGCCATAGCATCAAAATTCCACATCACATTGAAAGTCTCAGAGGGGCCCTCCTTTGTGTAGGTATATTCACACAAGTACGTTGACAATCTGCTGGAGAGTTGCTTAAGTTCCAGGCCATCCATTTAACAGCAAGAGATCTTGCATTAACTTCTCACCTATTACCTGTCTTTGGCTCTGAAACAGATGAGAAAGTCTCTAAGGATATTTGGCTCAGAGTCAAGTGTTATACAAAGTTCACCTAAGAAGAAAGTTAATTTCATGTTAGAGCATTGTTGAAGCATTCTTTAATACCTTGCTCTCTCCTTTCTTTCCCTTTCCATGATAGAGACTCTCAGGTCAGGAGGCAACAGTTTGGTGGCTTGATGGACAGCTGCCAGAGATCCCCTATCCTGGGCCCCACCAGAGTGGCTGCCTGAGGTAGAAACTCTACCAAGGATGGAGGCTGAATGGGGAAATCGCTTCTGTTCTTAATGTGGTCCCCAAGGCCCACAGGGCTCTGAGCGACAATGCACCACAACTGAAGTTCCGTCAAGAAGGTGGTACCTCCAACCTCAGTCTCACCTCTGTCCTAGAAAGTAAAGAGCTGCCAGTCAGCCAGCTGCTCCTCATAATCGTGATGACAGCCATGACTGTTCTAAATAGCTTATTGTGACAGCTACTCGGGGAACGAGGTTCTGGTCATGGCTTCCATTCCAGAGGCTCCCATTGTGACAGCTGCCACTTCAGGAGACTTTACCCTGTGATCACTCTGGGACACCCAGCCCACAGCTCCTGGGCTGCCTCTGCCCAAGCTGAAGATGCCTTCACTCAGGTGGGCACTTCTCACTCAGAGGTGCTGCTACTTGCAGCAGGCTAAGCTGAGGGGTAGATTTAGATAAAGCCCAGCAAAAACTCCAATGCACCTCAAAATTTAAGGAGTTCCCAAATTCTTGTCTACAAAGTTAAAGAATTAAAATCATAGACAACCAGATATTAAGGTATAGTGGGAGACTATTTAAGGAAAATGGGGAGTTACAGAGTTCTCCAGCCACCAGTGTGGGGAGAACACGCGGGAGAGGTTTTAGCCAAAAGCTATGCAGTTTAACTAAACAGGCAGGAAAGACAAAGATAATAGAGGGCTCCCATCATGAGAAAAAAGGTTCCTGTGGGGAGATCTTGAGTCCCCAGCCTTACCTGGAAAATGAAAGTTCTCCTTCTAGGATGCCATGTGGAAGAGAGACTGGGCTTTGTTTTAGGGAAGTTTTTAAAACTTCCACTAGGTAAGTCAAAGAGACAGTTGATTGGTCTGAACCTGACCAATCAGTTTTTAGCATCTAGGTTGAGCTCTGGCTAGAGACACCGCCCACTCAAGGGGAAGGGGGTCATGGAGCTTGCCTGAATTGTCACAATCACCCCTCTGAAGAAATAACTCCAACTGCTGTTAGGGTACTGGGGTGTGAGATCAAAATAAATCACCAAAAAGAAGTACATATGTGTTTAAGAAAAAAATTAAACAAGAATACCCATTTTGATTCTGTGGGAGGCAAGGCAAAGCTCCGACTGGGGAGGGGTTAAGGAGGAGCTTGGCAACATTGTGTGGGGTCTCTCTCCTAAACTCTCACATATTCTCCGCTCTCTTGAGGACACCCCAACTGCTGTTGGGGAACAGGGATTTCTCCCCTTGGTTGGAGTTTGGGATATAGGTCCCCCTTCTACATGTATTTCAGGGTGGCCTTGGAATTATGGCTCTATTGCTTCCTTCCTTTAAGGGAATCTATTCTTTTTATCTCCATTATATACAGAGCCACTGTTGGGACATGAATTGAAAAGGGAAGTAACCATAAAAGGGAGAAAAAAATTGATATCAGGTGTTTTTAATAACTCAATCATCTGATTTCCTTAAGAACAGCTCTACATACTAGGCAAGCCTAATGGTTGAACCTGTTTAAATATCCTGTTTCTTTAAATCCTGGACTGATTAATATAGCAGTTGCCCTTTGCCTCTTGGTGAGTTCCATCTTAATCATGTGATTTTCACCTAGGTTCTTGAATGTAGCCCCATAATGTCCTACAAACGAGCTGCACTTCTCAGCACTGCTGTGTGTGGCTATTGGCCATCGTGTCAGAGTGCAGCTCCCACTGGAAACTCCGCCACATTGCACGCTAATAGATTGGAGGTCTGCATGGTGAGGATGGATACTCAGCCACACTAGTTGTCATGGTTTGATCCAGGTGTCCCCACAAACAAATGGGTGTGTTCTGGGTAATCGATCCTCAGCTGATGGCAATTTGGGTTTTACAACCTCCATGGAGCTGTGTTGTTGGGGGCAGGCTTTTGGGGGTTATAAGCCAGCTTCCCCCTTGCCAGTATTTGGCACACCTTCCTGCCGCTGTTTGCAGTGCTGTGGCAGAGGTGATGTCCAGCCCTCTGCTCATGCCATCGTTTTCCCTGCCAGGATGGAGTCTCCCCTCGAGTCCGTAAGCCAAATAAACCCGTTCCTCCATAAGCTGCTTTTGCTTGGGTTCCTTCTGTGCAGCAACTGGGAAGCTGACCGCAACACTAGTCTAAGCATGCCTTCTTCTTTCTCTTCCTTTTTGTCCTTGGAGATGAAAGGACTTTTCAGAAAAGTAAAGGCAATCAACTGTTTTCTGTAACCCCACTATTAGGTTAGAAGCACTACTCTCTAGATCCTTTGGCCACAAGAATAAATCTCAAGACAACATGGTGACTGACAAGCTCAACTCAGCCTCGTGGCCTGCCATTGCCCCTAGGAGCTATGACATCACTCCCTGGAGGGCCTGACCACTGGGACTGTTTCCTTTTGCTCTGTTCAGAAGGAAACTGCAAAGAGCAGAGCAAGCTGTGTGTGCTCCAGGGGGTCATCACTTGTGGAATGGGGGCAAAGACAGCCTACATGTGTGGATACAAAGCTGATTTTGGGGCCAATATGAGGCTATGGGGTGCTTCAAGCTCTCATCATCCCGAGGAGAAGTCAGGGGTCAGGGCACAGGGTGATCCTCCTTGTCCTGGGCTCCATCTGGAACTTTCCCCTGCTGTTCTGGATTTTTTTATAGAGTGAACAAAGCAGCAGCTCCCAAATAGGAGGAAATGGCTGAATATGAGCCCTGGTTGTTGGGGGAGGGTGGTCAATACTGACAACACCTGGAGACTCCTGGGATATCAAGACTATGTGCCATCATTTACATAGGGGGGTGGAGAGCCACTGGTCCCAGATGGCTTGTTGCTAGGCAACCTGCAGAGTGTCTGGGATCATGCAATGGACAATCTTGTTTGCTTCTCCATAGGAAAGGATGCTGGTGTGCATGTTTTGGGGCCTGGAACACAGATCTATGGCTGCTGTAATATGGACTTTTTATAGTGATTAAATAAAGACAGATTAAATGCTTGCTTTGAATTTACAAAATAGAGATGTGCAATTAGTCCCAATCTGCAATTTCTTTCTTGTATATTCTTATCATCAAATTGCCTTCCTACCATATTTTGGCTGCACAATTTTCTTATAGTACAATTGGTTTATTTTTTAACTTCTTGTTATGAAAATTATCAAGCACATACCAAAATTGAAAGAATAGCCTGAGTCCCCATGACTAACCACTGACTTTGACAATTAGGAACATAGTTACGCTTCCACATCTGCAGATTCCACATCCATAGAGTCAACCAACTGTAGATCAAAAAGTATGTGCTTGTGGGTTGAAGAGATGGCTCGGCGGTTAAGGCACTTGCCTCCAGTGCCTAAAGTCCTGGGTTCAATTCCCTAGTACCCACATATGCCAGACCCACAAGGTGGTGGCCCTGATGCGCTCTCTCTCTCTCTCTCTCTCTCTCTCTCTCTCTCTCTCTCTCTCTCTCTCTCCATTTCTCTGCTTGAAAATGAATAAATAAAATATTTTTTTAAAAAAGCATGTGCTTGTAAAGTCTAATGTTCAATTCCCCAGTACCCACGTACAGCCAGATGCACAAAGTGGCACATGCATCTGGAACTTGTTTGTTTATGGTGGCTGAGGCCCTGGCGTGCCCATATATTCTCTCTTTTTTTACTTTCAACAGTCTTGCTATATAGCCCAGATTGACCTTGAACTAACAATCCTCCTGATCAAGCTTTCTATTTTTTGACACTTAGGCATTTGTGAGATGATTTCATGTTATTGTTTGAATTAGCATTTAGCTGATAAATGATGAGCTGAGCATTCTTCCCTACGTCCAGTCATCTTCTGACCTTTCCTGTCTGTGAGCCACGTCTTCATGAGCTCTGTCTACCAGTTTCTGAAGGACCAGGGAAATTTGTCCTATATTCTAGGTCTAGACTTGCTGAGTCACAGCCTGCTGTAGGACCGGATTTCTGAGAAGTCATGCTGCCTATTAAAGTTGAAGAACCGTTGCTCTTGACACCAGTCCCTTTCATTTTTAAAAATGACAAATAACTTCTCTCGTTCTATTACAAGATCTCCATCTCTTATTGAGAACACTTAATTTTAAGACGTTTGCTTTTAGTTCAAACAGCATTACATTTTTATCTTATTAACAGTATGGTTTGACCTGACTTGAGTGGTATTAACTAGGTAGTTAAACCAGTTGTGTTTTTTGCACTGTGAGGCCACTTTCTCCAGCATCATCTGGGAGATAAGCTAAGTGTGACGTCACATTGTTGTAAGTTCCCAGACACACTAGAGTCTGTCTATCTGAGCTCGCTCTTCTGGTTCAGTCTACTTGATTGTTGTGCCAATTTCACCCTGTTTTCGTTCTCATCACTTCCCCCAAGAACCTCTCAGAACTATCACATTGGAAATATGTTTCAACATATGAAGATGTACAAATATTGAGAAAACACGCCCACTGGATTCTGCACCAATGGGGATGAAATATTACATACAAATCTGAGGCCTTGATAAGGCTGGAGTCCATGGGGAACAATCTTCCTCACATTTCCCTCATCTAAACCCCAGAAACTCCACTGCTAGCGACTTTGTAAGGAAACTGCAGACTGTGGCCTGCCTTGTACAGACAGAGCCCAAAGATGGAAGAGAGGAGGCCAGGTACAGATTGGGAGACATTTTACATGTGAGCTTTACTTAATAGAAATGTGAAGGGTGCCAGCTCTAAGTTGGGTGGGGGGCTGGCAAAATGAGCACATCCCTTGGTGGTCCTGAAGAAAGGATTTGGGGGGAGGGGTCTCAGATACATGGCTGGTGGTCTCGACCCATAGTACAGTTTCTGAATTCTGGGGCTGTGGGAAGAACTCAAGTAGCAGGAGGGCAAGGTTGGCAAGGCGAGGCTTTTCACCCTGTCTGAAGAAATGATAGGCCCTAGTGTGAGGCACACTGAAAGCAAAAGGCAGTAGAGGAAATCTGCAGAGAGGAAGGAGGTTGATACAGAGGCCTTGATCACACAGGTCATGTAGGAATTCTGAGAGCTACCACAACCCAAGAACCCAGGTTTGCCCAAACCCCTGCTGGGAGAGATTAGGCACTAGGGAGAGACTTCTGCATTGGGGATGCATGTAAAGATAGAGAGACCTCAGACAGACGGCCATGTCCTCTCACAGGAAATGGGCCATATATTCACTCTGTGTGAGGTGAGAGGCTAAAACCCTCAGCTGAAAACCCCCAAAGACAAAGCAGAATCTCCTATAAGCTGCTAGGCTCTCGGGTGGGATTCCTGGAGGATCACTGGGGAACTGCATATGTAGACTGAGCCAATCAAAACTCTTAACTGAAATTTTACCAATTCCGATGTCTAGATTATCCCATGTCTAAGAGGGAAAGAGAAAAACACAATCATTTTTGAGGCCTTTTCTACAAAAAGTCTGGCACACACACACACACACAAAAAAAAAATATAACAAAACATGTAAAACAGATCATGCCATAGATAAGAATTTGTTAAAATTAGACAATAGAAATAGAAACACAGATGGTACAAATATGTCAGTTAACAGACAAGAAGGTTTAAGTAACTATGATTCCTATCCTCACACAGGCAGAGAGATGGACAAGCAGATGAAAGCTTTGGGAATTTCACCAGCCATGTGGAGGGGAATCTCGAAAAAGAATCAAGGGGACATTCAAGAACTTAAAATGACTAACGGGAAGTAAGGCCTCCGCAAATGGGCTTCATGGGAGGCTGTGTGTACAGTTTACTGAGTAACCGAAGACAGGCTGTCAGAAGTGATTTAAACAACTCATACAGAGGAGAAAATGCACTTTCAGGCCAGAGAAATGGCTCAATGATTAAAGGTGCTTGTTTGCAAAACCTGATGACCCAGGATCGATTCCCCAGTACCCACATAAAGCCAGATGCATAAAATGAAGCATGCATCTGGAGTTCATTTGTAGCGGCTCAAGGTCCTGATGTGCCCCAGTCTCTCTCTCACTCTCCCCAATGCTTACATATAAGTAAATTATTATTATTATTATTATTATTGATTTTTCCAGGTAGGGTCTCCCTCTAGCCTAAGCTGACCTGGAAGTCACTCTGTAGTCCCAGGCTGGCCTCAAACTCAGGGCGATCCTCCTACCTCTGCCTCCCAAATCCTGGGGCTAAAGGCATGCCCCATTGTGCCCAGCCCAAATAAATTATTTTTTAAAATACACTTCTGTAATTCACCCAGCATTTTTCTACATGTTGTCAGTAAGAGAGTCGGCAGCCTGCTCGGAAGTAGAATGTGGCTTCAGAAGTTGAACTGGGCCCTGGCTGAGCCCACCTGGTCCCCTCCCTCCTTCGCTGTAGCTTTCCTTTCCCAGTAGGGGTGGCACAGCCTCTCAGCAGCTCCGCGAACACATGCGAGCTGGCAGGACCGGGGTCACTGTCTCTGTCACAGTGACACTCCACTCTGAGATGGGGCGTGAGGGTGAAGCTGGTGCATAGACTGCTGTTGCACCAGCTTGCCCTGGAGGGAGAGAGCAGAACAAACGCCTGCTGAGCCCTGCCACCAGCACCTGCTAAGGCACTAGCCACAGTCAACATGAACATGCCACCCAAGTCCAACTTGATGAACCAATGAGTTGATTGGGGTTTCTTACAGAACACATGAGGGATGCTTACAGGACTGGGGGGACCCCAAAGAAGCCACATCACAAAGAAGCCCCACCAGCAACTCCCATACTGCATGCATACATGGTGTCTCCCTTCGGTTAACCTTCCACAGTGTGCTACTCCATCTGGGCCAGTCATACAGCTGACAGGGATCTCAGGTGAGGGAGCCATGACTCCCCACCCAGTCCCAGGAGGAGCCCTCAACAGAGGACAGCACCTCTGGGGATCTAGCTCAGTGGGTAGAGTGCTTGGTTAGCTGCCACAAAGTCCTGGGTTCGATCACAGGGAAGGAAGGAAGAAAGGAAATACTTTAGCAGAGTCATGGTTCAAATTTTAGGTTTCATGCGCCTCAAATGAAAAAGGTTTTATTATTATTATTATTATTATTATTAACTGGGAGGTTTTTCAAAAGACAGAAATTTCTGCAGTTTCTTTAAAAGGCAAGGTGAGCTGGTAACTGGGCTCAAAGTTTCTTGGACAGCATGTCCTCTCCCTGGGGATCAGGGAGGGACAGGGGGCGCCCCGGGGGCTGTCTGGGAGAGCCTCCTTACTTTGATACCCAAGGACTCCCGTCTACTTCTCTCATTCATGCAGGCACCAAGGGGCTGGGGGATATGGGGAGCCAGAAACCTGTCATTCCCACATGCAGAGCAGAAACGCTTTCTGAAAGCTCCTGTTTCTTTCATGGATATTTGACTAGCGTTGATGTTATCAGCTTTTATTTATTTATTTATTTATTTATTTATTTATTTATTTATTTATTTATTTATTTTTGAGACAAGTTCTTATTTGCTATACAGTTCAGACTGGCCTAGAATTTGTGATCCTCCCGCCTCGGCCTCCAGGGTGATACTAATTTAACACATTATGATCTAGAGGAGACTTGAACACATGCCCGCTGCTGGGTCCCATCCCAGCATAGCTCAGTTGAGTCTCCAACAAGAACTCAATGCAAGACCAGAAGGCAAACTTTTCTTTCTTTCTTTTAACTAATAAATTTTCACGTGTGGATGGGTGCACTGGCTGCTGCAAATGTACTCCATATGCTGTGCCCTTTGCAACCATGGATGGTGGGCATTTAACCCCAGCCAGAAGGCTTTGCAAGCCAGTGTCTTTAGCGGCTGAGCCATCTTCCCAGCCCCTCATTTTCTTCTGAAGTTCTCTACTCATGCCCAGGCCAGGCTAATGTGTCAGTACAAAGGGAAAATGAAACACATCCGCCTACTCCATAACTTGAAAGAAAACTTTGCATGAGTTATGAGAAAAATAGCATCAACCTGTGAAAAACCGATCAGTATGGCAACTCCTGGTCTCAGTCACAGGTTCCTTCCCTCACTGAGCTATTGACCAAAGTGACCCATGAGGTCCCCAAAACAAGACAGGATTCTGTCAAAGCTCTTGATTGCCCACCTCAGGCCTGAGGCAAGATCTTGCTGCTGAAGAAACCACAGAGAGCCATCTATCAGCATCGAGAGGCCCTGCGAGGTCCAGAACGGTAACCAGCCCCCAGATGGTAGTTAGTGTAGTGCTGGGAGGCACTGCATAAACTGCCAGGGGAAGCTGGTCAACGACAGCTGGAATAAACAGAGACCACTGACATGAAACGCAGTCTGCCACCATGAGTAGGCTGAACACACTTCCTACAGGGAGAGAACAGTGAACCAAGAAAGGAGCACTAGTGCAATGGAGGAGCCAAAGCCTGGGGGAGGCAATCAACAGCTTTTAATTTGGCCAAGTAATCCACTCAGTGATGGGGAGTCCTTGATGGAACTGGGGACTCAGGGTGAAATACACCGGGAACCAAAATCTTGGGCCCCCAAAGAGAAATTCACTTTACAAGTGATTTACAAAGAGGCTACTCACAATGGAATCCAGCTAATTCAGAAATTTCTATCTAAGTTAACCTATACTGATCTCACTCTCTGATGGAGATTCTGTTTGTATCTTTCAGAATGCAGTGAGAGAGCTGTGGCTCATCCAACCCTACCAACGAACTGCAGGCCGATAGCTGACATCCTGACAAGAGATGAGCCACCCCAGACCTACCTTTGAGGATCCATATGGAACCCAGCAGAGAGTGGTGGGATAAACAAGAGACCCATAACCAAAGCCAGTCAACACAGGATAAGACAGACAGACACACCAATGATTTTCAACACAACCTAAAGCAGAAGTACGGAGGCACCCAAGGCCTCAACAATAAAGCAGCCTTAATACTCACCCACCATAACTCAGGGAACTGAGCGGAAGAAGGGGCAGAAAGATTGTAAGAGCCATGGTGGGGGAGAATATCCAGAGACATGGCCCCCTCAGTAACAACATACAATGGGGGGTGGAACTAGGTTGACTCCTAGGCTCTCCATAACCCCCTACCCCATGGACTGATCCAGACTGCCCACCGAGGAGGATAACTAGCTGATTGGGGGCAGGGAAGAGGGAAATCAGGGAGCTGGGGATGCCAACACATTATTTACTCAATGTGTCTAATA
>PVHP010037241.1:0-17466 GCA_004024765.1 Zapus hudsonius
GGGGGGGGAGTAAAATGGCCATTAGCATTATGCTCAAATATACTTTGAAAATTAAGATATCATGCTACCATTGCTTATGTATATGTCTCTTCTCCATTAAAATTGAAATGATTTACAGTAGAAGTATTTTTCATTTCTTAACTACTCCACATAACATGATAATTTACAAACAAATGTGCTAACTCACTAATTCAATAAATGAATGAATGTTCCCCCCACCCACCCTGCACGCCCTTTTTTTAAAAAAAACAAACACTTTGAAAAGAGGCAAATACTGTCAGGCATCTAATTTTATACAAACACGCACACATATATAAACACAGTCATATTCATACTTAAATACAATTTATAAATACTGAAAAATTAAAGCTATTAAGCTTCTAAGTATTTATGAAATTTAAAAAGAAGAGACACATTTGCCTCTGGTAACATACACGGACACAAGCTGCTGGTGAATGTGCAGCTCTGCGCTGCTCTAGAGTTGCTTCCTGCTGACTCTGAGAGGTGCACTTCCACATTTTATGAGAACATATCACGGTTCAGTTTAGAAGAAAACAACAGAACAGTTTTTTAAATTAACGTATTTTATAAATACAGAGGTTTCTCTTGACTTCACATTGAGAGTAATAAAAATCAAGTGCCCTGATAAATAAGGAGCAAGAGAACATTCTTCTGACACTTAGAATGCACTCTGTATTTCAGATTTGTGACAAACATTACAACCTCAAAACAATGATCTAGCCATAAATTTTAACTTCATATGAACTCCAAATAACTGGGAACTGTGTTATTAAGAATAATTTTTAAAAATATTTTTTTATTTATTTGCAAGCAAAGAGAAAGAATGAGAATATGGGCCTGCCAGAACCTCTGGCCCCACAGACTCCAAATGTACGTTCCACTTTGTGCATGTGGCTATACCTGGGTACTGGGGAATTAAACCCAGGCCAGCAGACTTTGCAAGCAAGCACCTTTAGCCATGAATCCATCACCCCAGCCCCAAGAACAATTATTTTTATGATTCCCCTAAAACCAAACCATATCCAGAAATAAAAGCATATTTGAATTATGAATACCTTTTCATTATCACTTAATTCTTTAATATCTTTGAAATACTCCCTTTTCTTTAACAAAGAGAATACACAGTGATAATGTATATGCTACTGGTAAAAAATGAAGAGGGCTTCCATAAAATTCTGTAAGAATAAATTTCCATTATTATGGAATGCATTAGGTTTTATCCTGAAAAACCACAAAAGGAGTCAGGCAACAGTCTTTACTTGGAATAGACCACGTTCCTCGGAAGCTCTGCTAGCCTCCTAGCTACCCCTTCAGACAAATTCTTTAGCTTGACTGAATATTTTGGAACAAGAAGCAGGTAGAGAAGAATATGATTACGTCAGCCCAGTCCCAGAGCCATGATGAAAACTATACGACTGAGCAGTCTGCAGCTGCAACTTCTTCCCAGTGGCTGACGCTCAGTGTTCAGTTAGGTGTAGTGGATACAGAACTGAACAGAAACAGAAATGCAATTTGTGAAGTGCACTTCAACAGTTTTTACTTTTAGTGAAGTCATAGGGCTTCCACCACTGAGCAAACTGCAGTGCTTTCTTCCTCTGATCCTCAAAGTTTTCTCGGATCCCCTTCCTCCAAAGTCTTGGTTCTAGGTCCAGCATACCACCAATGATTTCCTTTTAAAGAAAAATATAAATGCATGCATTTGGAAATAATAATCAGGATTGAATATTCATTTATTGTCCTACTAAACATACAAGTAAGCAGTTCTCTGTGACAAAGTTCAAATAATGTATGAGTTTCAAGTAAAATAAATCTTTTATAAAAATATTTTTATTTATTTATGAGGGGATAGAGAAGGAGGAGGGAGGGAGATGGGGGGCAAGCCAGGGATTCCTGTTGCTGCAAATGAACTCTAGATGCGTGCACCACTTTGTGCATCTGGTTTTACATGAGCACTAGAGAATGGAACCTGGGACAACGGGCTTTGTAAGCAAGCTTCTTTTAACTGCTGAGCCATTTCTCCAAGGCCCCCAAAATCTTCATTGTAACTATGTAGACCTTATGATTCTTAGAAACCTAACTGTGTCTCCTATCTAGCAATTTGTCTGCTTTCTTGATCATTAGCATATCTTTCACATGGTTGCAAAAGACAGGAAGAAAAAGTGAAATTCAATTAGCTTGGTGTATATTAGATGCTCTGGTAAGTAGTTTGGAGAAAAGTTAATATATAGCAAATAACTTTGCTGCTCAACCACAGCTGAATGTCAAGTTCATGTTTTCTCTGTCATGAAAGTTTATAAACTTGTTTCGTCCACTATTACCAAGAGATATTTCTTTTTTTTTAATTTTTAAAAATATTTTATTTATTAATTTATTATTTATTCATTATTTATTCATTTTCAAGGAGAGAGAGAGAGAGAGAGAGAGAGAGAGAGAGAGCGAGAGAGAGAGAGAGAGAGAGAGAGAACGAACCAGACCTTGTGGGTCTGGCTTATGTGGGACCTGGGGAATTGAACCCAGGGCCTTAGGCACTGGAGGCAAGTGCCTTAACCGCTGAGCCATCTCTCCAGCCCTACCAAGAGATATTTCTTTTCAGGGAAAAAATAATATTGTAAACTAATATAACTAAATATAGAATTAAAATTATAAGTCACTTTCGTTTAATTCACTCTCAAACTCTGAAAGGAATATCTATTTGCTTCTCATTTATTTCTCTAGAATATTTCCTTCATATATTCATATGTATCTCCTGTGCTATTAGCTTTAGAAATTAAAGTAATACAGATGCGTGTCCATGTATGAAATAGAGGAAGCTTGTAATGCTCAAAGGGAAGGCAGAATGATACCTGTGGTATAACAGGTAGTCACTGAAGTAAGAATCACATTCAGTCAAGCTCTACTGCTGTTGGTTAGTTCTAACATAGGTACTGTAACCCATCTAAGGACAGGTACTTCATCCTAATATATATACACCATAAAGACCCACTACATACATGCAAATGTTGTGTGTTGCAGGGAATACAATGGTAATTAGTGTGTATCTATCTGTCTTTAGAGAGTTCATGGAAGAATATGGAGCTGTGGTGGAAGCCAGACTACAAATTACTCAGCTATGCAGAGAAAAAAAGGTCTCTGGCAATGCTGACCACTGAGAACTTCAAAAAGATGAAAAACTCTGTGTGTTGGATAAATAAGGAAAATTTTTAAGGAAAAAAAAAAGCAACTATCACTAGGAAGGGAAGTAAAGATGCAGAAGAGAAACTGAACAAATTTAGATTTAATGCATAAGTATCTTGACATCAGTCCAAATAAGCAGCAGAGTTAAGAAAGGCTTAACATTTATCTGACACTGTCTCTAGAAAACATTTTAAGTATTATATTACATGTACCATACAGGATAGATTTGTGTTGTCTTGATGAAGTAGCTATTAATGGAAAGATAATATGTCCAAAATCTCCTGTTCTCTTGCAGCTGCTTGGTAGCACACTAAAGGGAGTTAGTTCTTAGCCAGCATATTTGAGGAACATGTCTCAGTGGCACAGTGCTACCTAAAGAAACTTCCCATTTAACCTTGAAACACACACTGAAATCTAAACAAATAAGAAAGTGGATTATTTATTTCCTTTCCATTAGAACCAAGTTTAAAAACAAATGAATCCAGATTTATTGGGCCTCTAGTTAAAAGCTCTATGGAATAACAACATGGTTTTTCAGAAGAGAAAATAAATTTCTTTCTAGTTAACTCTAAAAAATTCTGAAAACTTGTCAAACAAGTTTCTGTAATATACTGCAATAGTTCAAAGGTGCACGTGATTTCAGACTGACTACGAGCACAGAACAGCAGCATAGTAAGCTCTGAATGCAAACCACTGGAGCTAAATTCCTCTTGACACATCCTTACTCACTGTAGGAGATGGACTTAAGCATGGTATAGTGTGAGGAAGAAGGGAGCAAGATGGAGAAGAGGGTACCCTGAGCAGAGTTTAGCAAGACCCCTTAATTTAGAAGCAACAGTGCTTGGAGACGATATCAGCCAAAAGGCCTGAGCAAAACCTGCATTCTTTTGGCCTATTTAGCTGCTGCATTAATTTCATTCTAGCTCGTGACATAAATTGACAGATACTTAGTAGGCCTTAAATGTAAGGGATATACTCTAGAGAGTTATCTTTTTTTTTTTGAAAGTATTGGCAATTAAATCACTGGGCCTCAAATATGTGGCCAGAAACTAGCTGTGTGAACTGGCCCACTATTCTTTTAGACTGTACCTTAGCTACAAATGGAGAAGTAAAATTGTTTGTCTCTGGGTTCTCTGAACATGACCTATGTACCTGGTTCTCTCACTTAGCAAACAACCCTGGGCCAGTTATATAATCTTTCTGCAATTTAGTTTCTTCATATTTGTACTTTGAAAGCTGACACAAGAGACATCAAGACCACTGGATGAGTGCTTAGTACAGTAACTGGCACAGTGTAAGCCCTTAATAAGTGTTAGCAATTATCACCATTTTCAGGACAAGGCTGGTTGACTCCAAAGGAAAATGTGACAGTCATTGTATACATTATCATAAATGTTTGGTTTCAGACACATAAACACTGTAGGATAATTTTGATCAATATTTTCTAGTTTCTCTCTAAAAGTTGTGTGAAGTAGTACCTTCAAATTTATTATATACTGTGTCCAAACTTTTGATTTCCCTTCACAAGAAATGATTTAACTAAACTTCTTGCCTCTGGAATTTTATCAAATTTATAAGTATACCTTTCCAAAGTAATGAGGGAACTTGTGCTGATCTTCAATGATGTGGGCAAATCCTCCCTGGAGACCAAAGTCCACAGAGAAGTATGGTAAGCCTCTGGGTACCTAAGTAAACAGAGAGATTACACATGAAATGGGAAAGCTAGGCTTAATCTCCTGCACTAGCCCTAAGATAACAGTAAGTAACCATCCTAGGACTAGGGGAGCTCCCAACTCAAGAGATACTTGACAAAATGACCTAACTGCCTAAGTAAAGGTTTCATTTTGACAGCCTTTTCTCAGCCAAACAGCTCATCATCATACCTAACAACTTATAATCAAAACAGTTTTCCTGTCCTTGAAGAGAAACAATGGAACTTAGACATTTTTATGCTACTAGAGAATAATTTTTCTATATGACATAAACAAAACAAGGAGAACACATGTTCCCTTGTTTACTTACACAGCAAAATAAGGAAGGGGTCTTGGTCAGATACTTGGAGCTTTCCTTTACAATATATTCAAACTTTTCTATGATGTATTTATCACACATAAATAATTTTTATTTGTCAATATGAGTATAGCAATATTTAGTTTATCAACCTAAGTTCAAAATACCTCTAGGATAAATTCTGTCGTTTTTCCTTCCCTTCCTTTATATGAGAGCGCGCACAGTCAGTATTTACTCACTTGTACACTGAATCAAATATCTCTACTTTACTATACATATTGTATCCCCAGAAAAGCACAGCATGGAAAGGTGTAGAACTGTATGATGTAAACAGAGTGGTCATGTTGAGTTATTGCAAAGCAAATAAAATAGGGGCTAAAGAAGAATTGTTCATTTTACAGAAAAAGTGAGTAAAAATTGTTTTACAAAATAAAGTAAAATGCAAAAACTGGGTTGCTACTTTATGCACTTATTTTTCCTATATTTTAATGATAATAGTAATATATGACCTGAACAATAATGAAAAAATAAGGTAAGAGAGATGGGGACTCTAAGTATATCCCCAATTCTTGTTAAGAGTGTGATGTCAGGTAAATTATTTAACATCTCCGAGTCTCTTGAAAAAACTTGAAGAGTTCAGAGGTTTTCTGGAAAGATCAAATAGAACATATTTAAAGTAACCAGACCATATCCTAGCACAGAAAGATTATTACCTCCATTTCTAAGAGAATTCCAAGAATTCTCTGTGCACACTGGCAAAGGACAAAGGAAGGAAGGTGGCTGCATCTGAATGAGATCACTATGAATCAACATGAATCTAGATGATTAAAAAGAGGTTGTGGGCACCTCTTTTAAATGAAGGTAAATAAAGGTTAATACTTTAAGAGACAAAAACAACTTGAAGAAATCTGTGACGATAGTACCTGGCTTTTTCTTTGTGTTATACTGTGGTAAGCAAAATAATGCCCCACCCCCCCTTAATATGTCACTACCCTATTCCCACATTTGCCACAAGTACATTATCCCACATGGCCAAATGGAACTTACAGGCATTTAGAATAAACTAAGAATCTTGATCCTGGGTTATTTATATGGGCTAGATAATCATAAAGATTCTTATAGCATACAGGAGTCTTCAAAGCATAGAAAGACTGGAAGATACTATACTCTTCATCTGGAAGATGAAAGAAGGAGCCACAAACCATAACTTTTAGTGACTGGAGAAAAGAAGGGAATCAAATCTTCTCTGGAGCTGAGACTACTACTCAGCTACCCAATCCTAGCTACTTGTGAGGCTAAGAAAGGAAGATTCTAAATGCAAAGCCTGCCTACTACCAAGTGTGTTTAAAGCTAGCTTGGGTAACTTGGTGAGACCTTGCTTGAAAATAAAAAGCAA
This sequence comes from Zapus hudsonius, assembly GCA_004024765.1. NCBI lineage: Eukaryota > Metazoa > Chordata > Mammalia > Rodentia > Dipodidae > Zapus > Zapus hudsonius. The sequence goes on from PVHP010037241.1 coordinate 6,602, forward strand.
AAAGTCAGCTGGAGCTATGGCTCAGTTGAACAGTACAAGCATGCTTGAGGCCCTGGGTTCTGTCCCCAGTACCACCAAAAAAGGGGAAGAGGACAAAAAGAAACAAAGTTCTTCCTTAGAGTCTCCAAAAAGGACAAAGGCCTACTGATACCTTGACTTTAGCCCAATAAAACCCATTTCCTAACTTGGGATATTTATAACTGTAATATAATAAATGTATGGTATTTTAATCTGTACGTCACCACACCAATAGGAAATGAATGCACACACTAACACTCAACATCCATGGTATATTTGTCAAGATGATGACAAAATGAGTTCATAACTGCACTTCTACCAAAGACAGGTGCTTCTTTGCTCTGTCTTGAGGGTGTAGCAGGTAGACCTGCAATTTTGCCAGCAGTGGGTGGGCAGGCTCATAAAGGGGCTAGCAACAAGCAGTGTACACACATATCTGGCATCCTCTGTTCCTGCTGTAGCAACCAGAGGGAAAACTGCCAAAATATTAGTGCTGTTCTTTAAAGGGAGGAACAGAACTGTAGTAAGAGTTTAGAAATAGTAGTTTTTGATATCTGAATTTTTGCTTTATTCCAGCTGTAATATGTAACTCATTGTGAGTTTCTTGGTCTCTGATTAACTCAAATTTCCCACAGGAAGTATTTTCCTTAATGTAAAAAATAAGTCCCTAAATACTAAGAGCTATAGTTCCAACAAAGTTCATCTGAAAATATTCTTAAATGTCCAGGAAGAAATTTCATGAAAACAACTAGCCTTGTAAAAAATGACCATTTTCATGGCAAGTTGTTTATTATTGTATATTCCCTCTGCATTGAACATTCAGATCTGTTTCCCTTGTCTATCTATGGCTGTGGGCGTCATACTACACTGCAAGAAATTAAAAGACCCAGAGAAAGTAAACATGATCAGAAAAGGGGGCATTATATGGCAAGGAAAACATAAATTCAAAAACTTTAGAATGATTTACAAATATGTGAATCTATTCTAGACTAAGAACATCTCAGTAGAATAAATTATCTCACCTCCAATGAGGTAAGCAAAAAAAACCCACTTATGAACTAAGATCATAAAGCTTTTAGAAGAATGTTAATGAGGCTTTTCAGACATAGGAATGTTAAAGTATTTGTTCACTTTATGTTCTGAAACACTGATCTTTTTAAAAGATACTGGAAAGCCTGCTAACCTAAAAAGAGGTTTCCTTTGGAACTTACAAATTCTCTTCACAATCCCATTCACAGATTAGAGAATCCTAAAGCTCAGAAGCACAAGATTTCATGTTTTCCTCCCCATCTACTGTGACCCTAGATACAAAACTACATGATGCCTTAGTGAAGGAAACTGCTTTAATGACAAAGACACAACTGCCACTCTTACAAAGAGCTCTGTCTATCTGTCACATTGGTTAATAAGCTTTCCTGGCTACTTCATCAGCTATCTGTCTTGGTTTCAAAACAAGCAAGTATATAAACAAATGGGCATTGGCTGTGGAGACAGCTGCAAGCATGAGAACCTGAGCGTGGGTCCCAGTACCCATGTAAAATGCTAGGTGTGCTGGCAAGCATGCCTATAATCACAGTGCTGGGGAATGTCTGGAACTCCCTAGTCTAGCCTAATTGGTGTGCTCCAGGCCAATGAGAGACGCTTCCTCAAGGGAGGATAAGAGAATTCCTGAGGACAACATAGAGGTTGTCTCTGGCCTCCATACACATAAACAACATATGCATGAACATATTCATGAACTTGCACGCACACACACATGTACTAGGTGGTGCACTACTTGCATTTACAGTAAAGCAAATATAAAACACATTTTAAAAACTGTTTTGATTAGGAAATTAAATATATTTGTTTGACATTAAAATTTTCTAAAGGGATTTTTATCTGCAAATGAAATTATGATCTAAAAAGTGAAACCTGGGCAAAAAAATTCTTGTACATTGAACCCTAATTTTATAGGCTAATGAGAGAATAAAGTAAACAAGACAATTAGATTTGATTTGGTTTTGTTTTCTTAAAAATCTGGGTCGATTTAGCAGCAAGGGAAGAGAAAAAGATTGCAGACAGGTAACATTTTTGCATCTGAATTAAAACTGTATCTTTAATAATACAAAAAAATTTTTTTAAATGGTAGATGCATTCTTTATTTTTCAGTGACTAATAAAACCAAAAAAAATCTACTTTGTGCTTTTATATTAAGTGGAATTAGATTTAACATCTGGGTGACTATATCTGATCTTGTGAGACACACAGAATTCACAGGTCTTCGATGTTTAGCATTCTTGGCTGCTGCTTACAAATGGCAGTCATGGCCCCAAATCATGTGTCAACCAAAACTGCCCCATCTCTATCCTGTCCCTAACCCTTGGCTCTAGGAGCAGTGCAGCTGTTGAGAAGCAGTGATTTCTAGCGCCTATGCTCTTTTTTTTTATTGTTCATAATGAATTACAATATTTAGTGGGCAAACAATGAGTTGTTATCCCCAATTTCCCGCTGCCCCTCCCCCCAAACCGCTGGATAACCTCCTCCATGGGTCGTTTGGATCAGTCCTGGATCCAGACAACCTGGATCAGACAGGTAACATTTTTCATCTGAATTAAAACTGTATCTTTAATAATACAACAAAATTTTAATCTTTGGGATAGAAGCATATAATAAGTAGTTCTATCAATCTATGTGTCTTGTATCCAATGCCCAGCTTTCTAAAAGAAGAAATGGAAGATAAATGTTGTAGTGACACCTGCTAGGACAGGGCTGACAAACTTCTGTAAAAGAAACAAATGCTAAAATACCTTGGGCTTCACAGGTCATCTGCTATCTGTTAGCAATGGTTCAACAATTTGAACCATGAACATGTCCAGAAGCAATACAAAAACAAATGGACATGGCTGTGTTCCAAAAATGCCTCCACACACACAAACAGGCAGAGAGCTGACTTTAGTGTGTAGATTTAAGTGGCCAACAAATGCACTATCATATACACTCCATAAAAGCAAGCATCTTTTCTGTTTTATTCTACTATGTACAAAAAATGCCTGAAACAGAGCCTGGGAAAGAGCAATAATGTGAAATTTTTAAAAAGGAATTTATTAAATCTCTATTCAATTTAATTTATATTTCTAAAAAAGAAGTCATTATAGAAATAATTGATTTATATTATATTTATATTTGAAAGTTGATCTGCAAGTCAAAATTAAACAATATTCTAGGTTTATTACCCTGAAAAGAGTCATAAACCCATAATCTACTACTACTTTATAGGAATATAACAGGAAACCATTTTTTTAAGACAGGGTCTCACATAGCACAGGTTAGCTATGGTATGTAGCTGAGGATGACCTTAAACTTTTGATCTTCCTGCCTCTCCACCTCCAGAGCGCTGGGATTACATGCGAGTGCTACCTTCTTGCTTTAAGTAGTGCTGGGGATCAAACCCAGGGGCTCGTACATGCTAGGCAGGGTACTCTGCTAATGGAGCTATATCCCCAGCTGCAAATTAACAGAAATTAAAGGGATCTAGGAAATGGATAAGAAAATGGGAAGGAGTTTCATATTCAAAGGAGAGTCCATATGGAAAATTTTCTCACATCATAATTCCAGTACCAAGAATGCCTGTCTCACTTCTGTCCAGACCACAAGGGCCAAGATGCTCTCCCCTCATGCAAATTATTATGACCACCATAACCAACTAACTACAATACCAGTGGCTGAAAGCCAAGAAGAAAAATTCATCTGAACACAAGTAAAAACCCTCTACAAGCAAATAATTTTAATAAAAATTTTATAGACTAGATAGGAAGAAAATAATTTTAACTTTCTATTGACACTGTCCACACAAATGTACCATGATCATGGTCCCTCCCCTTCCACCTCTCTCTGCCCCCACTGAGTCCTGCTTTCCAGCTTCTCCCTTGTCTATCTTTTTATTGACAATTTCTATGTATGTAAAAAATAACTACTTTGCCTTTAGCCACTTTATAAGATGGAAATTAAAGAAAACCCCAGACACTGGAACTACCTCATACATTACAAAAAAATTAACACTTACAGACTTTCTGATATCTTTTGAAGACAAATCAATCAACTTCTTATTCATGGACCACTCTTCGTCAGATTCCATTATGGCTTTCTAAGAAACAGCCATTAGACATATGAAAAAAAGAGTAGAATAAGAAATGCAAAGAGAACATTTAAGGAATTTAAAAATAGTGAATTAAGCACAGGGAACATTAATACATGTGGTACACTAGACTTTTGAATGGAAAAAAAAAAAACTCTAATTAAGCCTTTAGCCAAAGACAATGTTCTTGTACTCTTCTACTGACTTCAGCTCAACTTTACAGGACAAAACAAGCAAACAAAAAAGAAGTCTTGATAAGATCAAGCAATTCAACATAGAATATGACCTGTGGGTATAAATTTTATAAATTTCTTTTTCTTTCATAAAAATCTGCTAAAATAAATTTATTTAGTGTGATCTTCTTCCAAATACCTAAAGATTAATATATATGCTTTGTGGCTACCAAAAACTTTAAACTATTTCTGACCTTACAACAAAGAAGTTAAAGTTGCTCTGAAAACGGAAGTCTACGTTTAAAAAAAAAGTAGTAAGAAAAGCACATAGAAATGAATTTTTAAGACTTTCTAGGTTAACTAATATGCATACCATTTATAATACAATCTCAGTTTTGTACACTATCATTACTGATGCAAATTTTAAGTATTAAATTAACCAACTAAGTGCAATTTAAACAAATCAGATATGCTGCAGTTCCCTATCCACAAGCATGGTTGCTCGGTTTCACATTATAATATATCATATTCAATACAAAGCCGAAGCCCAGCTGGGTATAGTGCAGGCATAATCCAGGCTACTCAGGACAGCTGCTAAAACAGGGAGATCACTATTTCAAGGCCTGAATGGACTACAGTGAGTACACAGCCAGCTTGGCATCTCAGTGAGTCCTGTTTCAAAATGAAAGTAAATAGATGGCTTCAGATATATATATATATATCTCAGTGATGAGAACGTTTGCCTAGCATGTGTGAGATCCTGGGTTCCATTCCCAGTACTACAAATAAGTGCATCTCTATTGATTAAACAGAAGGTCTACTACAGAAGGAAAACTATATATAAATTTGTTGAGTGGACATTTCTACCACCACACATGAGCAATGGTGGCTGCTCTAAGTTAGTCCCTCCCTCTGTCTCGAATGCCTTTAGTCACCATCACCTAGGATTATTAATGCCAATAACACTCATCCAAGAAGTATAATCAGGAGCTAGTGCAAAACCTATCAACCTGGGTTTGACTGTATCTGCAAAAAGCTAGACACAAAGTAATGCATGTGTCTGGAGTTTGTAGTGGCAGGAGGCCCTGGCATGTCTTTACTCATTCACTCTCTCTCTCATCAAGAAATATTTAAACAATAAAAAATGAATTAAATAACTGCTCAGTGTAATAAGAGATGAGGCAAAAGACAGGTAATGGTGGTGCCTCATCTTTAACCCCAGCACTCAGGAGGCTGAGGCAGGAAGGATCACCGTAAGTTTGAGGCCAGCCTAAGCTTGAGTGAATTTCAGGCTTGAGTGGGCTACAGTGTGACCCAGCCTCAAAAAAAACAAAACAATGACAGCAACCACAACAGCAGCATATATGTATGTATATATATGAATATATATATACATATATATTTAATATATTACATTTAATATATACAATTTTTAAAAATAATCTCTCAACTGAAAGTGAACAATAAAAGCTAGAAAGGGACTTTACAATGATCTGGCTTATACGCCACATAACCAGATAATTTTAAATATTTCTAAGAAAAAAAACAGATTTTTTTCAACTCATTAAGATTTGAAAACCTGCTGAATTAGAAGATACAGTCCATATTAATAATTACTGCATCTCATAGTATAGAAACATTTCACATGCAACATCCTACACCAATTTACAGATTATTGCCTTCTCTTCTTGCTCAAATTAATACTCACATGTGGTTTTATATCATGCATTTGCACTGGTCTATAAATCATATACTTCAGACAGCACCAAACACATATTACTTACTAAACTACTTGGATATTATAATATTTAATTTGTTAAAAATACTAGTACTTGTTACATCTAAAAGTATACAATAAGATTAGAAATTTTTCTTTTTACCTGTAGCTTAATAAATATTAAATGCCAACATTTACATCTATAATTTAGCAATCATAATTTGTACTATCTATATGTTATTGTTGGTTACATTTTTGAATGATTATGCTTTATAGACATGATCAAAATTTTGACAAGCAAGTACTCTTGGTAAAACACTGATTTCACAAAGAAATTAAAATATGAATTATAAGTCACTATAACATATTTATACTTTTAGTAAGCATCCTTGGAAAAAAAAAGTTCAGTGGTTAAGGTGTTTGCATGCAAAGCCTAATGACCCTGGTTATTATGCAGTACCCACATAAAACCAGATGCAAAGTGGCGTGTGCATTTAGAGTTCATTTGCAGCAGCTGGAGGCCATAACATGCTCACATGTGTTCTCTCTCTCTCTCTCTCTCCTCTCTTTCTCTCCCAGCATATAAATAAATAATTTTTATTTCATCAGAAACATTTTCAGAATATTTTATACTTTACCTCTTTTCTTTATGGGATATACACTTTAGTATACATGAACAAAAATAAATGTGAATAAAGACAACTATATCTGCAAAACACTATAGCCAAAAAAAAGTTTGTATACATAAATTACCTAAAAATACCTTAAAGTAGATGGGAGCCATATCCCCCACTTCCTTTGGGAGAGGAATACATTCATAGACCATATGATGCTGCTTCCTCGTGCTCATGTTGGTCTCTAAAAAGATACAGTCCAATCCTTTTTCCTCAAACATCTTCACTAGTGATTTCCTAAACACCTACAAGAGGAAAAAAGATGTGATGACAAACATATGCTCAAGTACATTTCCACAGATGCAAGACTTAAAAAATCTCAGTTTAATGGAATAATGTGAGGTCATCAACTCCATTAAAAGCAAAGTTGTCTATAAATTCAATATAAAAATATACTATATATATTTAAGTAATAATTAAGTTATATAACAACAGAACAACAGAAAAATTTTACAGTCTCTTATCATGAGATACACTAGGACTATTTTACACTTAAGGGCGATATAGAGACTGAAACAAAGTACAAATTCCCATATCTCTAGTTAATGAACTTTATTCTTGGAGTAAGCCCTATTTTCTTTTTTTAAAACTATCATTACTCCAATCTCCATTAATGAATGCATCAAGACTAAAATTCCTTATACTATGTTTAAGTAAGCTATGCTGCAATGTTACAGTCCACAATTAGTATTGGGTCACATAGTAAAGAATCAACTGCTTAAGAGTAAATAATTTCTTAACTGGCTACCTACCTCTAGTACAACATAACCCCCTACTCCATGGACTTATCTAGTACGCCCAACAAGAAGGATACCCAGTGGAATGGGAAAAGGGTGGAGGGAAATGGAGATACCAGCATATTTACTCATACAATGTATCTAATTTTGGATAATAAATATATCAATTAAAAATAATAAATAAAAGAATAATTTTGAAATATTTTTCTTAAAATAGTAAATTTAGTTAGAATAATTATATATTAATTCTACAATTCATTCAAGAAATATATTTATTATGAATAGTTACATACATTGTATGAGCAAATCTTGTGATGGTACCTGCTACTAACACATAGTACTAAGAGAAACAGTCCACAGCAAAAATATTTGCTTATTTTTGCTTGACCTTGGGTACAAAATAACCTGGCCTTTTAACTCTCATAATATAAATTTTAAAAGAACAGAGACTAAGAGACAAGATTTCATGAAATACAGCCAAATATGTCCCCCTTTGGCACCTTTCTCTGCATTCTGCAAAGACTAGTATACACTACAGTTTCCTCTAGAATCTTACAACCTTCACACTAGAGCTCCTTATAACCTCTATTCAGTTGCAGGCATTAAACAACATGAACTTGCTTTCTTTCTTGTTCATTATGAGGACTTGAAATAATTCAGCAACAACTTCACCCTTGCTGTGTCTTTCAGTGTCTTGAAGAATGAGCTACAGAAGCAAATCTCTGAATCACAGGGCTGGGCCATGTTGTGAAAGTTAGGAAGTAAAGGGGGAAATTAAAGCTGGTATAAGACCAGAGCCACAGAAAAGCCAAATCCATGTCAGGGAAATATGGCAACTGCTGCCTCTCTCCACATTTCTTTTGATAATTTGAAAAACTTCTTTCCTTTTGGCTAGAATTTAACAAGTACTACATGAAACACTGATTAGAAACCTTATGTTAATTTTTAAAATAAAAATAATAATTACTCTGTCACAGTTTATTTAGTAAGGAAAAGATTTCAAAACATGGGTAATGTGAAGGAAATAAAAAACAACCAGGGATGAAAAAAAAACTATGGTCTGCAGATACATGAAGCATTTCAATTTAGAAAAAAAATCAGCACAAAGGTATAAAACCTATTAGAACTTATCACCATAGTTTGCAAAAATAGCTCATGACCTTTGCAATGAGAATGAGCACCGTGATGCTGACCTGAATCTCCTCCCAGATATCCTCATCCAGTAAGGTTGCTGCTCGGTGATGCTGCAGAGGGGCTATGAGGCAGTGGCCCTCGGTAAGAGAGCGGAAGTTGGGTAAACACAAATACACCTGTGAGGGAAATTCCAAAGGTGCGATAATATTATTTACTCTTAGTTGTAACAGATGAGACCAATAAAGGTCTCATCTTTAATATTTTAAAAAACTGGAAACTTGGAGCGCATGTTCTAGTTTACATGGTCATACATCAAACAACAAGATTTCCCAAAAAAGGACAAGAATGAATGCTTTTTTTATTATCCTTGATTTGAGGAGGCTATACTCTTATAAGACAAATTTTACAAGAATAAGAAGATACAGGGCCTCATCATAGAAGATAATCCTAAATTATGGCTATGAATCAAGCCTTCCCTCTCTCATTAGCTGTGAAAACAGAAACAACCCAAGGGAGAGGAAGAGAAAATGACCTTGTGATCACGCTCTAGTTAAATTGTTTATTTACATTATACTTTTCCTATTATATATAAATTGTCCTTTTGTCATGCATGTGCGTGATGTGTATGGCATGTTATGTGTGGTGCAAGCACATGTATGTGCATATGAACACATGCTATGCATGTGTGTGCAGAGGCCCAAGGAGAGCTTCAGGTGTCTTTTACTGCTCATCGAGATGAGGGCTCTGCCTCACCCCAGAGCTGCTGTTTTTAGGTATTCAGTATGAGATATGTATTAGAGAACCATGTTACATTGGTTAAAATAACCTAGCATTCTGGAAAGTTTAAGTTCACATGGAAACTTACATGTAGTTCTCAAATTAAATGAGATCACTTAAGACATAGATACCTCTATTTATCATTTTTAAGAGAGTAGACTTGTACATCAACTTCCTTCCAAGGAGTACGCACAGTATGTTTTTATTTTAGTAGAAGTTTGGGGAAGAGGCCTGTTCCCTTGGAGAAGGATGCCACTTGGGTAACTGGTTGAAGGGAATTGCTCGGATACTTTCCTGTCATTGGAGACATAAGGGTACCATCTACAGTATTGCTCTCCTAGAACAGAAACCTGGAAAGCACTAACTCAGGGGCTGGAGAGATGACTCAACAGTTATAAGTGCCTTCTTTGCAAGCCTGACAATCACCATTCAGATCCTCAGAACCCATATTAAGCCAGACAGGAGGAATGATTTCTAATCAATACATTGAAATATTCCAAGGTACAAGGCACAATGAAGGTAGGTACTGGATTTTAGGCCAACAGCAGATTGAAGCACAGGTGAAATGGGAGAGATTTGAATGGTTTCAGAGCCTAGTCAGGGAAAGAAACCAATCAGACAATTCTCGGGATATAAGTAAAGAGAAGAATTTAATACCATTAGAAATGACTAGAAGACAAGATGGAAGGGAAAGCGATATGAAACACTAGTAACAGTTAAGAAACAGAAACATCAGCTAGTAGGCTCTCCCCTCATGACATTAACGCCATTCTCATGAGCGCAGGTGGTTGTCATTATAAAGCAGGCTGGGCTTTCCTCAGCTCTGTTTTGCTTCCATTCTCACCCTGTGACCTCTTCCTTACTCTTCCCCCTCCTTCCCACTTTATCCTTTCTTACCATGCATGGAACGGTATGAGGCCTGCACCAGAGCCAAACAAATGCTTGGTACAATGATATGAACTTCCCTGCTTTAAGAACTATGACTTATAACTCAGCTGGCCTAATGTATTTTCTTATAGCAAACAAAACAGACTTAGACATCACACAATTTGTACATTATAAACCTCTGTATCTCTCAGGTAAAGAGTCTGTCTTTAGTACATTAGAAAAAATGAAGGCATTGGAAAATAATTAGCAAATATCTCCTAAGGTATTATAGGAAAAAACTGTTAGTAGATGTTTCCTTTATTCATAAATTTTAAACTAATGACAAAAAAAAGAATAAAAGGAATGAAATATACCTAAGATGATAATTATAAAAAATGTGTTTAACTTTGTATCCTGCCACCTTGCTGAAGGCATTAATCACCTTCAAGAGGTTACTGATACTATTCTTGGGGTCTGATATATAAAGGGAACTGAGCGGAAGAGGGGAAGGAAAGATTGTGAGAGCCGTGGTGGGGGAGACTGTCCAGAGGCATGGCACCCATCAGTAACAACACACTTGGGCCAGGAAGACCGGGATGAGTACTAAGATATACAGGATCCCTTGCCACAAGGACTAATACAGAGAGCCCA
>PVHP010037242.1:0-17495 GCA_004024765.1 Zapus hudsonius
GATTTTTTTAAATAAAACCTCAAGCACATGGGTAACAAAAGCAAATGTAGACAAATGGGACTCTAAAAACCTAAAGGTTTATGTACAGCAAACCAAATAACAAAACAAAGAAGTTACCTATAGTCTAGGAGAATATATTTTTGTAACCTATATATTTTGCATTACTCACTTTCCACTGCTATGACAAAATACCTGAGAAAATAAACTTAAAGGAGGAAAGATTCATTTCTTGTTCAATTTCAGATGTTTTAGTCCATGATTCACTGGTTGTATTACTTTAGGCTCAAGGTGAGGCAGAATATCATGGTGATGAGAGTGTATGGATGTAGAGACTCTTCACTTCATAGTAGTCAGCAACCTGAGAAAGAGAAGAATGGCCTGGGAATAATATATTCCCTACAAAGGCACACCCCTAGTGGCCTACTTCCTCCAACTGAGCCCCAACTCTTAATAGTCCCATTCAGGTATGAACTCACCAACAGCTTTATCTGTTGATGAAATTGATACCTTCTCAAGAGTGTCATCAGCTGGGTAACAAGTAATCAACACATGAGCCTTTTTGGTAAATACTTCCTATCAAACCATAATACATCTATATTTGTATTTAACCTTCAAAATATATAAAGAATGCAAATGACACTAGAAACATAACAAACATGTAAAGGTGGGCAAAAGACCTGAATATATTTTTCTCAAAAGAAGTACAAATGACCAACATATACATGAAAAACACATAATACCAATAAGAATTATGGGAATAGAAAACTACAACGAAAACTTCACTGTATTTAAAATGACTAGTATTAAAAAAAATCAAAAGTATTGGTGAGGATTTACTGAAAATGAACCACTTATAAACTATTTGTAGAAATGAAAGCTAGAACCACCATTCTGGAAAACAATATGGAGTTTCCTCAAAACATTAAAAAATAGAAGTAATTTATGAGACATATATATCTAAAGAAAATGCATTCAATGTAAAAGAGATTATCTGCACTTCTATGTTTTAGTTTTATATGGTTAACACTTTTCACAATAATTAAGATATGGAATTGACCTAAGTGTCCATCATTAGAAGAATAGATTAAAAAAAAATATGATACTTGAGCAATATTGTTCTCTTTAGCCATAAAAAGTACTGAAATCCTATAACTTGTAGCAACATTGTTGGAACTAGAAATTATTATGGTAAAGAAAACAAGCCAAGTACATAAAAAAGCAACAGATAAGCTCACTCACATATGATATCCTAAACATCGTTTCATAGAAGGACAGAGTAGAGTAGTGATTTCCAGAGTCTGAGGTGGGGAGAGAAAGAAAGAGCCATTGACCAATGGGTTCAATGATTCACAGTTAGAGGAATAAGCCATGATTTTCTTTTGCACAGGAGGGTGACTAGAGCTATCAGTAATGTATATCTCAAAGTAGGGAGACCAATGGCCCAGAGTTTTAGGGACTCTGAAATGGTGGAAACCCTAAGAGAGGAAAAGGTTATTGGGTTGGCACTCAGGCTAAGATCTCCCCGACACAGTTCTGGGTTCCCAGATGATGTTAGATCCAGCTGTCAGGTCTGGATCCCACCCCCCATGTGGTTAGGTCTGAATATATGGCCCTGCATAAAATAAGGTGAAGCATGGACCAAGGTGAGGGATCCAGTTCTGAGCCCAGAAATAGCACAAGAACTGAGCCTGCACCCCCTGAAGATCAACCCAAAGCCCAGGGAAAGATATTCCAGAATTGTCAAAATCCATCCCCTCCCTCAGCCAGTGGCAACTCCTCCCTCTGCCCAAGGGAGCCCTTCTGTCAATAAATTCTTACCTCCTTCACCTTGCTCTACCTGGCTTCTTATCTCTTAATCCTTGCTGGAGAGAGAAGAATTCAGTAGTTAGCTGTGGGTATCAGTAGCAAAAAGAGAAGTTTAAAACTATTCTTATTATAAATAAATGATAGATGTTTAAGGTGTGGATGTACTAATTATCCTGATTTGATCCACTACACAATGTGTATCTGTTCCTAAATATGTTGAACCCAGAAATATATATACAATTACTATGCATCAGCCATAAAGTAAGTAACAAGGTAGCTCAATAAGTTTGCAAAAAAAGCATTGTGGAAATGTATCTGGGTTCTCCCTTCAATTACGCTAAGTTATGCTAGGGAAGAGCAGTCAGAGTCAGAACTATTGCTTTTGTTTTGTACATTTATATAACATGTAAATATCACATTCATTACTATATGCTCACACCTGGCCTATTTTGAGAGGCTCCACAGCATTTCCCTGACAATCCAATTTAAACACTTTTCAATTACATAATTACACTCTTGGTAAATTACCATCTTGCTCCAGGGCTGACAGGGAAAGAAAAGGTCTGTGGGCATGCCCTTCTTGGGCAAGCTCTGTCCTGCTGTAATCCGGGTCTTTTCTGATGGAAACATTCCTTCTAGGAGGGAGAACATGTGCCTGTGTGATCACAAAACAACTAAAGAATTCCACAAAGACCCCAGCCTAGAAATCCCTTTGCTGTCCTCCGATACCCACTGCATCACACAAGAGAAACCTCACAAGATCCCCTGCATCTGTGCCAGCCTGCCCTCAAGCTGCACTGTGATGCCTAGAGGCCGTGGCTCTTCCAAGGTACTGGTGGATAACCAAGCCAACAATGCACTGCCTCTGCCTCAGCCAGCAGTTGCTCTCCTTAAGATGGTTCTTGTTGGTTTTTTTTAGCCCCTAGGATAACACTTGACTGGGAAGTGCTGAACCCTGACATTCCCTCCTGAAAGTGTAGTTATTTGTAACCAGCATCAAAGAGGTTCAAATTTCATTTTCCCGCAATCACCTTCAGATGAAATTTTCCTCAGTTATCAGCCAAAAGCTGATTCTTCTCTCTGCCAGTGCTACAAACCCCACCTGGCACGAAGGACCCAGCTGTGATCTTTTCTGCCTCTTATATCTTCAAAATGAATAAAGCCTCACCAATGGGAATTTAGCTGTTAATTTTGCTGATGAGACTGTAGGAAAATTAGAAACCACTTCGCAGTCTATGGCTGTGTTGCATTCAACATCTGCTAACTGGAGCAAAAAGTTGTGCCATTCCATCAGGTCATCAGCCAGGATGAAGGCTCAGAGCACCAAGATATGGACTGGACAAGGGCCTTGTTTTTAAAGGGGATGGCTCTGATAATTGAAGATGGTTTCAAATCTGATCTCCTCTGTAAAAAAAATAACATAATAAAACAAACAACTTAGAAATTCATAAAACTGATCCCCTGGAGACCAATGTAACCCAGTAAGTTTAATATAAAGCCTTGGCAGCTGAGGTTTTGTTTGCACTTAGCTTCAGCAAACAAAACCCCTAACGGGTCTGAACCAAGGTTCATTTATTCTTAATAAGCTGGCTAATGACAACCCTCCCGGCAGATGGGGTAGCTGGAGTGCAAAGGAGAAGGGGGGAGCTAACGGAGATAAGAAGTAAGTGTTGACTTCTGCCAGCATTTGTTTACCTCCAGAGCCCGTGTCTTATGTTTCAAAAATTTATTCACCATGAATTTTGTGGTCTCTAAACAAGAGCATTCTTGGTGGTAATCAACATGGCACTGGACATAGTGACAGTAGTAGTTCACCATAATGTCCCCTCTACTACATAAAGCTGGTGCCTCAACTCTCAGAGAAGCTGCTCCTGACCCACAGCACACAGAGGGTGCCTGCTAATGCCATGCTTCCTGTTGGCCATCTCCTGACCATGGGGCACTTTAGTACAACCATTAAGTCATGAACTTATGGAGATTTGGATGCTTCCTCCCCAAATATTCAGGATCTCTTGGAATCCAAGTCCAAGTGTTACTGGTTTTGAGAATAGCAGGTCCATTCAAGCCAGCGGATCTGAGTTCATGTCTTACAACTCACAAAAAAGGAAAAAAAATGGAGAAGTGCAGACATGGTAAAAGGGCAGTTAAACAAAGGTTTATCAGAAAACACAATAAAAGCAAAATAGAAATCTCCAGAGCTGGGAGGGGTCCTGAGTGGGTAGCCAGCACGATGTCTTGGATTAAGTTTTCATATAACTTTGGGAATATAAATTAAGCATTGAGTTGGAATGAGCTTTATTGATTAGGTTTAAATGTATTTGGAAAACCTTGATTGGTTGGTGGGTGGGGAAGATAGAGCAAAGACTCAGAATGAGGCCTACAGCAGAGAAAAAGGCCTGCAAAAAACTCCTAGAAGAAAGAATCAGAAAGTAAAACAGGGTTGCCTGATTGCCTTCTTAATGAATCAGACTGAGATTCTATCCAGCTGGAATCTAATCTCCCAAGGGAAGGCTGACTTCTATGATCTTTTGGGCCTGTGTCCCTAATTATTGACAAAAGAAGACTAACCTGCCCCTCATCTCTATCACTAGTGATGGGTTTGGGAGAGCAATTTAACTGATACTCTTGTATGCTTGGTCTATAAATTGACCATCCTCCCACAAGCCTTGTCCTTCCCTGGATTCCCAGACACGGTCATTCAAGTGATCTTCCCTGTGCTCTTGGTTGGGTCCATCTTTAACAAAAGCAAGGTATTTCCAAAATGATGTCAGTAATACAGATGGTGAGATGAAAGGAAAATGAAGGTAACCGGCCCACATGGGCTCAGTTCCTGCTCTAGGCAGACTTGTGTTTCCCTAACAATAAAAGAGGAGTTTCTTGGTTGAGGAGACATCAAAAGCAGACAGGTATAATCTTTGTGAAAATAACAGTGTAGTGACATTGACTCTGGGAGTCTTTTATGATGCCTGGTTCTCACCCATCTTCATTCTACTCCAAGTATGGCTCTAGGAAATATAATAATTTCACTTTGCACTGAACTCCCTTCTGTAGCTTCTCAGAACACATTACCATAGACCCAAACATGGAAATGAGGTGGTAATATTGCCTAACTGTCCTCACAATTAGAGTACCTTGTTGCGTAGCCTGTCTCATTCTGAGGCTATTAAACCAAATTCAAGCACCCTATACACTCAGATATCTAGCCAAGATTTCATTGGTCATAACACACTAGACAACAGAGAATGGTCCATGTCAGCACCCCAGCCTGACACACAATTGTTGGTTCCAGAAAAGGTCCTGCCCTGTGCCAGGAGTCAGGGAAATTTTTCCTGGCTGTGGCTGGTCCATGGAATCAGCCATGGTTCTCAAAGGAAGAACTCTATCTGTGATCACACCAAGATTTTTTCCAGGTTCAGTTTTAGTTCTCTTTCCTTAAAGTTGTCTCATCACCAGAAGGAGCTTATTTCTTTCTGGATGAATAATTTCTGTCCTGGTATTGAAAAGTATGACACATATATTTTTACATTTAAGAAATGTTGGCAATTCAAGGTTACATTTGTTGAATGAAAATAGCAATAACAAAGGTAAATATTCTCTTTATCCTTCCATGTAGTCATCTTCCAAGATATTTATCTTGGATACTTATCTTTTGTAAAAGATAAATAAATAAACCCATTGTATATCCCTTGACCTTGTTATTAGACTAGCAAGAGCTACAATTTATATTATACTACAATATGCCAGGTACGACTGGCACAAATCGAGCAAAGAGGAGATATCAAGGGAATATGAAGGTGAATGTAGAGGTAGAAATGAACAAAGTATGTGATTAGCTATATGTCACAGAAACTAGCGAAGGAAGCGCAAGCAAGTCAGATCTTCTCAGCACACCTGTCAGAAAGTAACTGTGAGCTTTGGGAACTCTCTTTGATTTATAGTCATCATCCATAACTGAATATACTCATACAAAACACACACACACAGAACAAGTTCACGCCCTTGGTGTCCCTGGTAGCTCATCAGATTCTTTTGTGCAAATTAACAACAACAACAACAAAAAAAAAAAACCCTTCCTGTGAGCCAAGGCTTGACCCCAGAGTTTGGGATGAATGTCAGCGTCCATCAATGCTTTGCCTTGTCCAGTCTGTGTCACTGTCACCATAGGAAGTGCTCAACCTCCCCATTCCCTGGTGTTGACAAGGGTTTCCATTAGCCTTAATCTCTCTCTCTCTCTCTCTCTCTCTCTCTCTCTCTCTCTCTCTCTCTCTCTCTCTCTCTCCTATTAGAACATTGGCATATTGTGTTTCCTGGGGCTAGAATCTTCTGTAACTAGAAGCCAAAATTCTACCTTGGTTAGTGTGGCTCATGCAAAAGAGGTGGGTATTTTCAATTTAAATCAATTTAAATCACATCTAGCCAGGAGTCTCCACACTGTCTGTGGTGGTTTGAGTTAGGTTTCCCCAATAAACGCATATGCTCTAAATCCCCAGCTGGTGGCAGTTTTGGAATTGGAGCCTTGATAGAGAAAGTGTGTTTTGGGGGTGCAAACTTATGGGTGCTATAGCCAGCTTCCTCTTGACAGTATTCAGCTTCCGCCTACTGTGGCAGAGGTGGTGTCCAGCCTCTGCTCATGCCATTCTTTCCCTTTCCATCATGGAGCCTTCCCTCAAGACTGTAAAGCCCAAATAAACAACTTTCCTTCCATCAGCTGTTTTTGGTTGGGAGCTTTGTGCCAGCAATAAGAAGGTAAATTCAACAGTAAAACTGGTACCAACAAGTGGGGTCATTAGTGCTCAAACCTGACCTTTGGGGTATTTGGAATGGATTTGCTGGAGGAATGTGGCAGAACTTGAAGCCTTGGCCTAAGAGACACCTTGAAGTGCTGAAGACAGAGTTTCATGGATCATTCTCATCAGGATTGAAAGACTTCGATGTTGAAAAAATTGTGGACTGTGAGGTTTGACTTATGAAGGGAAAAAAGAGCTTTGTCTAGACTGGGTAGACATATTTTGTTCAAGAGGCTTGCTGTTCTTCCAGTTTCCTAAGAAGCTGTGTTGGGCTGGGCTTCATAAAAATCAATTGGTGTGAGCAGAAGAATAAGGCACAGAGAGAAATGAAAGTTTCAGGCTGGAGGCAGCACCTGTTCACCTGTGATTTGTTTGAGAGATTACCACCATTGAAATTCGGCCAACTGTTATGCATTAGGACAGCCGAAAGAATGCTGACTCCTGAAATTAAGGGGCCTGAAGGCTGAATTGCTCTTCAAAGTTGGTTTTGTTTCCCCCATGTATTAATAAACTGGTAGCCCACCTGGTACTATTGTGTTTAACAAATGCAGGAAAGAGAGGGTCATTGGATTAGCAACATGGTTTTGTTTTATGGAAATGGCCATGGGCAACATGAAGCAGGGCTGTTAGAAGTCCCTACATGGCAACCCAAGGGATCCAGGAAGATCAACCATGGGTTGCAGTGGATATTCCAGCCAGGACTATGGGATGCCTGCCAAAGAGAGATATTGGCTTGCAATAAAGTTTTCCCCCAGATGAAGGGGCATAATTGGAACTCCAGATAATTTTGACACTTGGAGCTATGGAACTTGATGTTTTCCCCAGTGATTTTAGATCTTGCATTGGTTTAATCTTTCCTTGCTATGCTCAAAGCCTTCATCTGCAGCATAAGTATTCTGTGCCATTATGTTTGTTTGGTTTTATAGCTCACAGTTAGGAGACTTTGAACTGTGGGGATGTCTGACTAGTACTGGGATTAATAACAACTGAGGACTTTTAAAGTTGAAATGTATGTATATTTTACATCATGGATAGTCATCGGTTTATGGAGACCAGGGGCAGAATGTGGTAGTTTGAATTAGGTGCCCCCATAAACTCTTGTGCTCTGAATGATAGTTCCTCAGCTGGTGGCAATTTGGGAATTGAAACTTTTCTGGAGATGTGTTGTCAGGGACAGGCTTATGTGGGTGATCGCCAGCTTCTCCTTGCTATTGTTCAGCTCACTCTCCTGCTGCTGTGTCCACCTGCTGTGGCAGAGGTGCTATCCACTCTCTGCTCATGCCATCTTTCCCCTTTCATCACAGAGCTTTCCCTCAAAACAATAAGCCAAAATAAGCAATTGTTATCCTATTAGCTGTTTTTAGTTGGATGCTTTCTGCCAGCAACAAAAAGGCAACTTCAAACCATCTCTCCCAAATTTCTGCTAAGATACATATAACATAGAACTTCCAGTGATAACGAAAACACTGATAGGGAAAAAAGTTGTCAAAATATAGGAGAAATCTTAACTAACTGTAAAAAGCTGAAATAAGAAAACTGATATATTTCATGCTTCATTTTTTCTCTTCCTGGCAACAAAAACTACCTGAAAGAAATAGCTTTTTTTTCCCCTTCTGTCTCTTGCATCCTGATTTCAGGGCCCAGGGAACCAATCTGATGTGCCAATGTGTGAACAGCTATCTCTATTTTCTCTTTCCCTACCTTTCTCACATGGAAATAATATTTTGGTAGACCCTCAGACAAATATTTCTTCTCTTTGTCCCACATTTGCTTATATGGGAAAATTGATAATATGTTTTAAAATTATGTGCTCCATTCTTAATACTTGAAATAAAGAATCAGATATTACATCACACTTTTAAGGCAAAAGCTCCAGCTCTTGACATCCCAAAAAAGTACATTCAGCTATTCATCCTAATATCCCAATTAAAGAGATACATAGTTGTAAAGGGCAGGGAAAGGAGATTCAATCAACATGAACACATTTTGGGACAGATAAAGGGGTCCAGTGATTCCAACTCCATCTTTGGAGCACTGACATGAGGTTTAAATAGAGGAAATATTGGGGTGAGGGGTAAGAGGTATGCATAAGTATGCAATCCTAGTCAGTGTGTGATCTGGTTGAACATTATCTTAGTTCTGGTTCTGCAAGGTGGTCCCAAGAAGTTGCTACTATTATCATTTGAGGGGGGCAATCTAGTGCCAAAGAAATGATTACTCCTACTTGGTGGAGGGTGGGGAGGGTGGACTGCAGAGGGTGATTCCAAGGTGATTGGAGCTTTAGGACAATGGAGACTCTCAGTTGTCTTTGGGGAGTCTGGAAGAGCATGTTGTGAAAGCTGACAGCAAGATGCCTCAGTTACCTTGTGGCCTTCAGCCTAGTCAGTTTCAGTATCAGTAATTTTTAGATCAATACTCCTTGCATCAGCATTCTGATGTAGAGTTAAGCAGGTAACTGACCAAAATAAAGGAGATATATACAAAATGTGAAGAGAAGTCAGGCTTTTACCCAGCTTTTAGTTAAATGGTAGTAGACCCCCATGAGGAGTTAGTGCCTTTTAACAAAAGCAGTTTCTAAGTACCTATTATAGATGCATTAAATTAACATTTTTAGCTTGTCGAAAATGCCTTTTGCTTCAGCAGCTTTAATCATTCATAAGTATATCCGTTATTCATATTCATTAAGAATAGATAACAAAATCTTATCTGAAATTTGCTTGCATCCTTTTCCCTTTCTTCATTTTTATGCCATAAAAAGTTTCCCACCTAAAAAATGGTTTTTTTTATTTTTAACTTTTCAAACCGAGTAATTTTTTTAAGCAGGTGTCTTAATCTGTTTTCTGTTACTATAACAAAGTATCATAGATTGGGTAAACTAAAAACAAAAGATATTTGTTCAGCTCACAGCTGGGAAGTCCAAGATCATGGCACAGTGCCTGATGAAAGCCTTCCTACATCACGTGCCAGTAGAGGTGAGCCGGCTTTCCAACTACCACAGTTGCTTTGTTTTTATTTGTATGACTGATTTGAATCTTTTTCACTTTTATGTATTATTATCTCTCTCTTTCATGTGTGTGCCATGAAATCCATTTGTGTTCATAGTTATATCTCTTGTATAATAAGGCATTCAAAATATAACTCAAAATAATTGGCATTCAAACCTGGTTGAAGTAATTTACTGAATTAAGTTGAAGATTCAATAAAACATTGCCAATAGCATCTTAAAGGGAAAATGTTACAACCCAAGAGATTGTTTTAAGTTTTAATTTTATTCCTAATGCTTCACTCCCTCCTTACATAACTTTTTAAAAATTAAAATTACTGTATGAAACACTAACAAGGTGGTCTCTAACAACTGCTCACCCCAACACCACATATATAAATAATAATTTTATTTTTAAAATCTCTCCTCTTTTCCTCTAGAAAAGCATAGTTGTAGGAAGAACACATTGCTGATTTCATTCCTAGGGAAATTTAGCTAATATTAGCTGCTTTGAAATTCATACTACTACAGAGTAACAAAGCAAATGCTGTCTTGTCATTGTATTATATATACATTTTTTACTTTGAATATGGTATCTGAGAAGATATTGGTGTTATTAATGCTTAAAAATGCATATACAAATAAATCATGTTTTAAATACTCTAAAATATTTACAGTGTCTGTGAGTCTTAACTTATGCAACCATCCTGGTGCATTTTGTGTTACTATGCCAGATTCCCTGAGACTAGATAATTTTTAAAGACTGGAAATTTAGTTCTGATAATTCTGGAAGCTGGAAAGCCCAAGATGATCAATGCCTTCCTGTCATGCTATCCCTTGGTGGTGGTGGAAGGGCAAAGGTCCCAGCTCTTCCTTCAGGACTCCATTTTGATGAGAAGGAGCACACACTCACAACACTCATAACAGCATCACTGGACCTTTCGGACCTCAAGACCCAGTCATCTTTGAAAGGTATCACCTCTGGATACCGTTGCATCAGGGATTCTGTTTCTAACACATGAATATGAAGAAGCACATTTAAACTATACCCATGACCTTGACATGAGACAGAGCAATGAATAGGACAGACCAGGAAAGGAAAACCCTCAGCTGCTTTATCACTAGTTCATATCAGATGACATAAACTGTCTACGAAGGTGAGCATGTTTTGTGCTCTTGTTTTCTATGCTGTTGCCATTGATCCTAGCATTTTATCATAATCTTAAATCTGTCTTCAGTCATTTTGTCCCTTCTCATTTGTGATGTTTATTTGTAGTTTCTACTTTTGTCTTCACTAATTATGCCACAGATTTGTCACCTCTTTAAGGCATTTCCAAAAAGAATTCAGTTTCATTGTTCACTGTACTGAAACTTTTTTCCTAGTTGATTAGTTTCTGTTTGCTGATTATTTTCTTTCTTCTGTGTTTTTGAAAGCTTATTCTGTTTTTTAACTTTGTAATTTATATGCTCAGCTTGTTTTCAGACCTTCTTTAATATGACCATAACAGGCCATAAATTTTATTTTAAGTACCACATATATTTAAGACAGCTTCCCCTCTGAATACCAAGTGCCACCAGTTTTATTATTGCCCTTTGTTGTTCAATCTTAAATACAAAAAATCCTGTAAGAAAGTCTTAGAATCTGGACACTGTTTACAGCTTATAACAACTGCAATGCAATTGTCTATATCTTGTCTAAATCTTCCAACATTTCCACAACAAGAAGCTATGGAGCGCTAATCTAAGAATAAACTCCATTTTTAGATCTGAATCTAAAGACAGTAGACAAACAGGCTAAGAGAGCATAGCAGTCATTCCCTATAAAGTTGCAACTCCATTAATTTGGTAGACAACCTAATCTTATTTTCTATTATCCTGAATATAAATTACTTCCAAATATCCTTGGGAAGTCAATTTACTGGCTCTATCATATATATATATATATATATATATATATATATATATATATATATATATATATGTATGTATATAAATCTTTAATAAAAATGGGTCTAGTGCTCATTTCAGTTTCTACTTTTTTGCTTTAATGCATATGTTTAGTACCCATCATTTCTGATACATGTATTATTTAAAGATAATAAAATTTTAAAGCATGTGAGTTTTCTTAAGTTCTTTTTTTAGATTTTACTTATAATTTGTTAGCATTGCAGTCATAGGGTATAGTCTTAATAAAACCAAACTTTTAACAATTTTAGACTTGCTTAATTGCTTAGCCTTATATATGTTCTATGAGAGATAGATATGTTTTATATATGTTCTATGACAATAACATTAATGTCTATTACCCTTCTATTGCAGCAGCCAGAGGCCCTGGTGCCCATTTTCTCTCTCTCTTTCTGTCTCTCTCTCTCTCAATCTCTCTCTCTATATATATATATTTACAAACAAGCAAATAAATAAAATT
Organism: Zapus hudsonius; assembly: GCA_004024765.1. Lineage (NCBI taxonomy): Eukaryota > Metazoa > Chordata > Mammalia > Rodentia > Dipodidae > Zapus > Zapus hudsonius. Next base: position 12,002 of record PVHP010037242.1, read on the forward strand.
TTTTAAATAATAAAAAGGAGGCAACGTGGACAAAATCAAGCCAACTTAAAGAAAAAACACTTTTGATGTTAAAGAAGAATCAGGAGTTCAAGGTCATCTTCAGCTACCTTGTAGTTGGGCTACAACTACATCCTACCCCCTGCTGAACTTAAAAGTGAGTACCACCATGCCCAGCTAACGCTTTAATATCCAGACACACTCTTTATCTCTAAGAAAGCCTTTTGGCTTGCAGTCTATTTTATCTGGCGACATACATAGCTATGCACACATTCCTTTGGTTATTATTTGCCTGCTGGCACTTTTTATCATATTTTACTCTCAACTTTTCCATTTTTTGTGTTTCAAAGAAATGGTCATTGAGTAGATTTTTTTTAAAAAAATTAGGTGTACTTTTAAGATCATACTATCGTGTCCTGCCATTTTGCAACAGCAGATGCACACCAATGTAAATACAATGATTAATGGGTATTTTTTCTTTTTTTATTATTTTATTTATTCATTTTCAAGCAGAGAGATAAGAGAGAGAGAGAGAGAGAGAGAGAGAGAGAGAGAGAACCAGCAGGGGCATCATCTTGTGGGTCTGGCTTATGTGGGTCCTGGGGAATTGAACCTGGGGCCTTAGGCACTGGAGGCAAGTGCCTTAACCGCTGAGCCATCTCTCCAGCCCCAATGGGTGTTTTTTAAAATTATGCTGGAAGATCTTTGAATATGCTAAATCTAAAATTGACTTTTTAAATTCTGAACTAATTTGGAGTATTATATTTTCTAGTATTTTCTGTCCTCTGTTCCCCCAGTTGACTCCTAGGACTACAATTAAACCATGCTGGAGCATCTCTTTCTGTTATCTAAATCCCTTAACTTCTTATATATGTTTTCCATCTTCATGCCTTCCTATGATAGCTTCTAAGAAATTTATATCTGTCTTCCATCTTACTAAATCTCATGTATCAAATCTGCCATTTGACTCATCTATAGTCTTCTAATCTGCATCACTTCATTTTTGATACTATTATGTCATTTTCAAATCTGAAAATGTATTGTCTTTTCATAACTGTCAACAACCTGTTCAATTTCCTTAAACACTGGAACATTTATTTTGTAGTTTATTGCTGATAATTTCCACACAGTCTTTGATGGTCTAATTCTATGGCTATTGGTTTTTCAGCTCATTCCCTCACTTGTCCAGTGACTTGTACCTGCAAGCTCATATTTTTGGCAAGTTTATCTTTGAATTTCTTTGATGCCTAAATTTAAAGTGAGTCTCTCCAGAGAAAACTTGCATTTGTTCCTGCCACGCACCTGCAAACACAACCAATCCAGAACTACTTTAAATTTTCTACTTACATTTGTTTAGGCCAAACAACAGCATGACTTCTAGCTCAAACAAACCTCAATTTATAATGAGTTTACATCCCAACAGGATCCTGTACATTGAAAATATCTCAACTTAAGAATGTATTTACGACACCTAACCCACTGGATATCATAGCTTAGCAAAAAACTGCATTAAAGAACATCCATTGTTTATCCTTATGATCACATAGCTGACCAAGAGCTAGGTTCAATGGAGCTGCCCAGATATCCAAAGAAGCCTATAGAACACTACTAGACCAAGGGGGAGGGGAATCAACAATCAGAATGTATATCACTTTCATGCTGTCTTAAAATCGGAAAATCACAACTTGAGTCATCATAGGTTAGAGATATCTATATAAACTTATGGCTTGGGAAGTCTTACGAATTTTTTCTTTGCCTGCTAGCCGAGTCCATAAACACAGGAGGTTTTCTTCTAGTTTTTCCCTCTCCTGAGCATTACCTTTCAAGGCACTTCACACTTACTGAGGAGAAATGTTTTTTGACCTTTCATCTGTTCAGGCCCACCTTATTTCTTGTTCTTGCCTAAGTGGTCCTTTAAACCCAGACTATGGTTCAAAGTTACTCCCAGAACAAGCACCAGCCCTGGATCATGCCATCTCTCTAGTTTCAAGCCTTTGTGTAGTTTTACCTCAGATAGATTTTCTTGGTTTCCCCTAATTCACCTGTGCATTACAAACAATAATTTTCCTCTTTTTATCTAGCATTTCAAATGCATTACTACATTGGGAGGGATTCTCTGAACACCTATTCTACTTTCTATATTTCCATATTTTATACGAAGAGTGTGCTTTATTTTTGTACCTTAAAAATCAGATATTTCCCAAAAGAGACGTAAGGAACATTTTGAATATGACATATGATCACAGTAACACTCAAACATATGCACACAAAAAGATTAGAAAGAATTATGCCCAAGTGTATGTAGGAAGAGAATTACAGAGTTTTTCTATCTAGTTTTCTGAACTTTTAATTTTGTTAAATAAACATGTTTATTTTATAGTATAAAAAAGAAAATTGGTTCTTATGAAAAAGAGTAAGATGTCTGAGAATGTGGTTCAGTAGGAGACTGCTTGCCTAGCATGCAAAAGGTTCTGGGTTCAATCCCCAAGATTAAAAAAATAAGAAGAAAGGAAAGTATTGAAAAAAAAAAAGGTTACTATGTCAAGAAATCACCCATGTATTCTTCATGTTCTCCTCTAGAAAATTAATGAGCTATATTTTACTTATAAAAAATAAATTCTTAGAATATTAACTGATAAACCTACTTCAATTTGTCCTATAGTCGTTTCCTTCACATTGCTGGACAAAAATACCAGATCAAAAGAACTGCTGGGAGGAAAAGGCTTGTTTTGGCTTATAGTCTCAAGGGGAAGTTTCAGCATGGCAGGGATATAGTGGTAAAACAAGCTGGACATCACTTCTTGTCACAGTAACTGGAAGAATGCATCAAGAGAGTGAGGTGAGCTCTGGCAAGGAGGAAGCTGGGCTATAATACTTCCTAAGACCACCTCAAGCAACACACCTCCTCCATCAAGGCTCTACCACCCAAATTGCCACTAGCTGGAGACCAAGTATTCAAAACCCTGATTCAAATTACCATGTTCTAACTATTGTCTCAGCATGTCTTCCAAACAAGCCCAAATCATTCTGAAATTAGAAAGGTTCTTTCATAACACATCAATATTGACTCATACTGAAACCAAAGAACTTTTGCATAAGAAAGATAGATAAACTCTGTTATGGTTAATCTCTGGTTGTCAACTTGATAGGATATAAAATCACCATATAAACAAATCTCTGGTCATGAGTTGGAGGTATTTTCTAGATTAGGTTAGTTGAGGTGGGAGAGAACTAGCTTAAGCACTCGGCATTCATCCTCCATACTACTTCCTCACTGCTGAACTAAATGTGATCAGCTCCTGACGCCATGCCTTCCCTGCCACAATGAACTGTAACCTGGAACTGTAAGGTAAAATAAACCTGTTTCCCTTAAACTGATTTTTGCGAGGTAATTTGTCCCAGTAATAAGAAATCAACAAATACAGAAAATTGGTACCAAGAGTAGGATCAGTGTTGTGACAAGTCTGACCATGTGGTTTTTAATTTTGGAACAGGTTTGCAGGAGGAATGTGGGAGGATTTTGTGGTGGTTTGAATTAGGTGTCACCCATAAACTCACGTGTTCTGAAAGCTAGGTCCCCAGTGAATGGCAATTTGGTAATTGGAGTCTCCTGGAGAATGTGTGTTGTTGGGGGCAGGTTTATGGGTATTTTAGCTGGCTTCCCCTTGCCAGGCTTTGCCACACTCTCCTGCTGCTGGTGTCAACCTGATAATTAGCCAGGAGGTGATGTCCAGTCTCTTCTCATGCCACAATTTCCCTCATGATCATGGAGTTTCCGCTTGAGCCTGTAAGCCACAATAAGCGATTTCCTCCTACAAACTGCTTTTGGTTAGGTGTTTTGTGCCAGCCATGTGAAGGTAACTGCAACAAATTTGTAATTTTGGATTAGAGAAACCTTGTGATCATTCTGGTTTTAATACCTATAAACAGAGCTTATAGGGTAATTTTTTTGTGTGTGTTGGGGGTGGTTTAAAGAAAGACAGCTGAGAGAAATGTGGCCTATGCAGGTTTGACTCATGAGGTTCCAGAGGATTAAAAAAAAGACTTTATTGGAAACTGAGTTAGAGGCAGTTTATATGATTCTGACAAAGATACCGGATGCATTATGTCTATGCCCTGAGAACTTGAACAAAGATGTATTTAAAAGTAATGAGCTACTGTGTTTGGTAGAGGAATAATGCTTTTCAAAGCAGAAAAGCATTGAGTCTGTGACATAGTTTGTCATTGCTGCTCCAATTTAGATCTACAATAAGAGATAAGAGGAAATTACGGAGCAGAACATAAAAACCTTAAAGCTAATACACAAATAAATATAAGCAAATTCAAAGTCCCAGCCCAGAAAGTGCAGCCCCTTTAGTTGTAATTGTTAAAGAAATTACCATCATTAAAGAAAAATCTATTAATCTGCAGTGAGACAAAGGAAAGATGCCCTGAGGGAAATACTCAACCCATTGAAGGCCCAAGATAGGAAGAACACAAGTGCTTTTGAAAGGAAAAGTCCTGAAGGAAGAATTCTGAAGGCCTCTGTTCCCCAAGGTTAATCTATATACAGAGGCTGCTCCAGCTGTGTTATATGGTTTCCAGGCATCATCCTTATCTGACAGCAGAACTTGTACTGCCCACATGATACTGGTTGTGGAAGAAAGAAAGATACAAAACTGAAAAGATCATGGAGTATTTGGCCAGGCTTTCAGAGAGCTGCTGAGGCTAAATCTAATATATCTATTTATCTATATATGTGTGTATGTATATATATATATATATATATATATATATATATATATGTGTGTGTGTGTGTGTGTGTCTCCCATGATATAATATATATTATATATTTCCATTATAATATCAATATATCATCATACATAATATCCCCATCATATATACATAATTCCCCATCATATATTTATATATTAGATAGATAAAATTCTTATTTTATCTAAGCATAACACTTCAACAGAGGGTTAGAGAGATTGCTCAGTGGTTAAGGTGCTTGCCTATAAAGCCAAATGACCCAGGTTCAATTCCTAAGTATCATGTAAAGACAGATGTACAAAGTAATCCATGCATCTAGAGTTCATTTGCAGTGGCTGTAGGCCCTGGCATGTACATTCTCTTTCTATCTAATTCTTCTGTCTCTTTCTGCAAATAAACATGTAAAATAAATTTAAAATGACCTTAACAGAAAAATGTTTTTCTCTTTTTTAGAAGATTATTACTTGATATATTCATTAAAACTAAAATGCAAAGGCAAATATCTCAGTTAGGTCTTATTTTCACTCATGGCTGCTAGACCTCTAAGTAGTTAAACATATGAGATAGATCTTGAGCTTGAAGTCAATAAACAGCAATCCAAATTCTTGAGACTGTATTTCACTGGGCTTCAGAAAGTAAGACTATGCTGACTGAATTCTAAAGACGGCCAAGTACAACCTCAATGTGGCTAGAGGTCCAAGGTTCAAACCACAACAATTAGCAAAAGTTGTGGTGAAATAGGAAG
>PVHP010037243.1:0-17451 GCA_004024765.1 Zapus hudsonius
TTTTTAAGTATTGCTCTTGAACTAGTGAGCTATATAATATTTAGGGGCCATAATTTCTATGCATTCAACTATAGAAATTGATAAGTATCCACAAATATTACCAGAAAAGTATGTAAGGAATACTTGTCACCTTTAAAAGTAAGTTTTATTCAAACAACTAATAGAAGAATAAAATCTATTTTTCTCATCTTTTCCCCAAACTATACTAAACCCCATGCCAGCATTATTCTATGCCAAGTATAACTTTATTATTTTGTTAATTATATTTTAAATCAAAGGCACTAATGAATTGACTTTCAGCATCTTCTCAAGATGAAAATAAATAAGACTCAAGGTTGCTCATTGTTCAAACATTACTGTTACCTGTAAATTAAAAAGGAAGGAAGAACAAATAAGTTACCCAGTTGGTCATGTTTATGTACTAGAATTAGAGAAATTCCAACATATATTCTTACTTAGAACAAAAAGGTAGAAACTGATTTAGTAAGGAACTCAATTATTTGGGCCTCAATATATTCAGCAATGTTATACACATAGGAAGATTATATTTTTATATCTAATAATTTATATATTTAACTAAATTTATTTATTGATTTGGTTTTTAATCCTGAAATTTCTGAATATAACTCTTAGTGAATAGGATGAATGCCTCAAATACTAATTGTATCAATGATTATCACATCCTTTCACTTCACATCAATAAATCTAGCACAATAGTTGGAAATACAGAAACCAAGTCTCGAAGGGCTGATCTGTAATCCAAGCTATTGAAGGCAAGAGGATCACAAGTTCAATTCCATCCCGGGCTACTGATCCATTGAATGTCAGTTTAGGCAATTTACTGAGGGGTTGTCTCAAAATAAATATTCAAAAAGTGCTGGGTATGTAGGTCAGTGTTAGAGAACTTGACTAACATATGAAAGGATCTATGTTCAATCCATCGGAATTGCAAAAAGCATGCCCAGGGCTTGCCTTCTGCTTTCCTGAATCTCAAATCATTTTTTATTTAAATTACTAAAACATATGTACCTTAATCTAAATATCAATGTACAACTTAGTAATGGTATGTCAATAAAACTAACTGCTGCCTAAATGTTGTTTTAATTAATGAGCCATTTTATGTAAATGTCTTGAGTTAATTATTATGAATGACACTTTAAGCACTTAATAAGTACAAGTTCCATCAATCTTACTTTGAAACATTTTTTACAGTCTCAAATTGCAGACTACCTTATATAGTTCAGCTTATATAAAAAAGCAAAATAAATGATAAAAATGCTTAGGTCTGTTATGAATTATAAAATAAAAAGTAAGATTTAGAAAATCATAGGTTTCTGTGTTGAAATGACAAGCGAAGATATATTAAAAATAGGTATCTAAAAATAGTTTATTTATTTATTTTAGACAGTGAGAGCGAGATACAGAAAGAGAGAATGAGTGCACCAGGGCCTTCAGCCACTGCAAATGAACTCCAGACTCATGCACCACCTTGTACATCTGGTTTTAAGTGGGTACTCAGGAATCGAACTCGGGTCCTTCTGCTCTACAAGCAAGCGCCTTAACCACTAAGCAATCTCTCCAGCCTGAAAATAAGTAATTTTTGAAGAATGCCCTTTAACCTCCTGTTCTTATTATAGTTTAGATATATAAAATAGTTTGTCTTCATTAGCATTTTAATTACACATCTTAATAGATTTCATTATATTTGTATAATGTATATAAATGTGTTTTGATGTTATGTTCCCTTTGGCTTCTCTCTCCTTCCACTGATTCATTTTCTCTTTCCAACAGTCTCCATTCTGCTTCCGTGTCCGCCCTCCTTCCCTCTCTGCCTTCCTTCCTTCCTTTCTTTTTGTGATCCAATTACTTTAAGATTATTTACAAAAGCATGAGTTAGGGGTTATTTACAAGCATGCAAGCAACTTCACCAGTGGCTAAGAAAATGTCTATTCTCTCCCAACAACCATAACTTCCAATAAATCTGCATAAACAGGTGGAGCCTCTTGTGCCACCCCTGTATCCACAGTGGAGTGTGACAGGTAACCATAGCCCTTAGGAATTCCTAAGTGCAATGCCCATGTCAAGCCTAGAAGGTAGAGTTGTACATCGCTTGACCTCTTCTTTCAGCTCTTACATTCTTTCCACCCATTTTTTCTGAGATGTCATATTGTCTAGGTGGGTGGGGGTAATACAGATGTCTCATTTAGGGCTGAACAGTCAATAGTTCTTTGCTCTCGGCACTTCAACCACAGTCCACTCCAAAAGAAGTTTCTCTGAACAAAGATGCCATAGGCATGAATCTAGGGGCATCCCCATAAGTATTTAGAATATAATTTCATGGGCACATCGTGTCCATTTAGCAAAAGAGTGGCTGTAACTTCTCCACTAGTGTCTATGACTTCTCTACACATGAGCTTTTGAACAGGTTTACGGTATCAGGCATGAATACCCCTCCATGGAACCAGCCTCAAATACAAAAGAAAGCAGTTTGCTACACCACGAACTATTGCACCAGTTGGTGCACCTTGCCTGGATGGTCAGTTGTGTATCTTGCAAGATACTTCTGTGTAAGATTTGTGTGAGTACCTTCTACCACTATGAAAGCAAACCGTCAGGGAAGAAGGTTCCAGCTGGGTTTCAGCTTGCTTTTTCTGTATCCTACAGCCAAAGTATGTGGTTACTTAAGCAGTAGAGTGATACCATTTAGTTTAGGAGGGTATCTAAAAGCAGTTGAAATAGACTGAAAGTTTGGATGTTTCAAGTGCCTTCCTGACCAAAACTTATAGGAAAGTAGCCAATCCCTTGCAATAAGATTTTTGCTCAATAATGAGCAGAATTGTCTCAGTCTGCCTCTGTTTAGATTTTGTTTTATAGCTTTTGATTTAAAGTAGTACTGAAAATAATCACCAAAATTTTATTTAACATTTTCTCCTCCTCTCTGTTTATTTCTTTACCAATGGATTAATTGATAGGTTGGCTTTTTGAGACAGTGTCTTATTATGTAGCTCTGGATGGCCTTGAACTCATGATTCTCCTGAATGAACTTTCAGGATCATAGAATCCCTGCCATGCCCCACCCTCCTAGCACTTGCTCTCCTTTGCAAGAGGAAAGGCTAGTGTCATAGTCAGCTTTCTAGTTGCTGCAAAGAAAGAACCCAAACAAAACCAGCTTGTGGAGGAATGGGTTTATTTGACTTATGGACTGGAGGGGAGACTCCATCCTGGCAGGGAAGATGATGGCATGAGCACTGGGGTGGACATCACCTCCGCCACAGCACTGGAAACGGCAGCAGGAAGGTGTGCCAAACTCTGACAAGGGGAAGCTGGTTAATAACCCCATAAGCCAACCACCAACAACAGAGATCTAGCGAGGTTCTAATTCCTGAACTGCCATGAGCTGAGGATCTATCAATCAGAACATACTCATTTGTTTGTGAGGAACATCTGGATCAAACCATGACAGCTAGAGATCAGAAAGCTTAGAATTAAGATTCCGAATTTTAGATAATAGACTGGTTGTAAGCAACCTCAATGATATACCTACTATCCTTGAGACCTTATCTCAAAAAACAAACAAACAATAAATAAATAAATACAATAATTAAATAAACTAAAAATATAAAAATCATTCCAGAGAAAATATTCAATGCCTTAGTCTATCTGCCAAACCTGATTAAGAGGATTTAGTTAACTATCTGTTTCTTTTTCCATGAAATAAGCAAGAAAAAGGTTTTAACTTTTTCATAAGGTATTTTAAAAATAGAAAGGGGAAGCAATAAATTACTTAGAATACATACTAACTTTAAATAAACTCATGCAAGTATGATAATCTAGGTACCTTCTTCCTTATCCATTCTTCCTTCAGTGCCTAGATTCTATACAGGTTGCTTATATGAGTACAGCACCAAGAAGTTGTTCAGATAATTATAGAACATTCAGTCAGTTTAGGAAGGGAGCAAGTAAAAAATGCACTTTCCATAAATCAAAACCTGTCTTTTTTTTTTTTAATCCAAACATAGGATAGGCAATTTCAGTGCTGTCATTCAGGAAAGTGGCACCTGTACTGTGGACATGCATGAGGAAAAGGTGAAGAGATAAGCCATCAACGCTTATGACATTGCAAGTGAAGGTGACAAGGACAAAAAAAGTCCTGGTGACTTGCATCTGCAGCAACTTTGCTCAGAGCAAATTTACTAAGAAAAGACAATATGCCTAAAGGTGAGTCTTAGGAAACCAAACTAATGGGATTTTTTTGCTAGTCATTCCAGTGGATTGAGGGATGTATCAGGTATGGTGCCTAAGAAGCTGCATTATCAGATACCTGTGTAGAGAGTTATCAGATATCAATGGAAGGGCTTTTTGCTGAACGAACAGAGCAGGATCCATGGGCAATTCAAAACCCAGTGAAATGCAAGGTTAATGTCTAGTGGTGAAGATGGTTTAAAGGATCATCAGCTATCCATCTTTTACAAACTCTCAGAAATCATCTATGATGAGGATGATAGATTCAGAAATGTAAAGATAATTTGTCAAAAATAATCCAAGCACGGGGCTGGGAAGATTGCTCAATGGTTACAGGTGCTTGTTTGCAAAGCTTGACAGGCTAGATTAGTTCCCAAATTATCCATCTAATCCAGACACACAAAAAATATTTTAAACCCTGAAATTCATTTGCAGCCATAAGAGGCCCTGGCATAAATATGTATGCATATGCCTGAAGTCAAGTGCACACACACGCAAACACACACACACACAATGTGTAAATAAATGAAATTTAAAAATAATATTAAAAACACCTAGTCCAAGTATGTAATGATAGAACCATAACTGAATTTTTAAAAAGAAGTTTAATTCACAAAGTTTTATTTAAAAAATCATTAAGAGTTATATAACTGGAATGAACCATATCAGATGGCTATGATAGAAATCTGGGATATAAATTGTTGTCAGAATAAAATTTCATGACAATTATTAAAATGATTTTGATAAGAAATAGATTTATAGTCCTTTTTAAAAAAATCACATTATTTTTCATTTGAGACAGAGTCTTGCTATGTAGCTCTGGTTGGCCTCAAACTCAGTACATAGACCAAGTTGTCTTCAGCTTCACCATTCCTCCCTCCTCAGTCTCTTACACAGCAAAAGCCACCAGCCCCAGCCTCCACCCATTGGCCCCAACATTGTTTCTAAGCATGAAATCTCCATGTTCCCTTATTGATTCTCTACTGACAAAAAACAGTTCTCTGATCTTTTCTTAATAGTTTCTGACCATCTTTAACAAGCCCCTGAGTATTTGTTCCTTTAACAACTATTGGATTTCTAACTTCAAACTTTTGTGCAAAAGTCAAGCATATGTTGCTTTATAAATCTGTGAGTTACTCGAATGACCTAAACACAGTTTTGTGACTGATCAGACAGCTCCATAGACACCTGCTCCTTGAGTGGGAGGTGTCTCTAGCCAGAGCCCAAACCTAGGCGCTAAAATTTATTGGTCAGTTATGAACCAATCAATGGTCTCCCTGCCCATCTAGGGCAGGAAATAATGACTGGACAGTTAATCCGCCCTCTCTTCCCCACATGGCAAACTAGCAGAAGGACCTCTGAATCTCCTGGCCTTAGAAAGTTAAGACCTACCCCACCCCAGCTAATGGCTGGGGTGAGGGAAGGCTCCAGATTCTTCCCACATGAACCTCTCCTTCTCTTGATGGGAGTACTCTGTTACTTTTTCTTCTCCTGCTTGTCTAGCTAAACAGCATAAATTTTGTTAAAATCTCCATGTGTTTTCCACACACTGGTGGCTGGAGAACTCTGTAACTCCCCAGGTTCCCTTAAATAATAAAGTCTCCCACTATACCTTACTATCTTGTTGTCTATGATTTTAATTCTTTAACTTTGCAGACAAGAATCTGGGTACTCCTCAAATTTTGGGGTGCATTAGAATTTTGCTGGACATTATCTAAATTCTAACCCCCAGCTCGCCCGCAACAGTTTCTTAACACTGACATCTTGAATGCAATAGCTATATGTAAGTACAAATTACTACATTGCATGCAGTTAATTAGATAAGCTTTAGTTAGGATCAGTGACCCAACAATTTCTTTGAGTTTTCAGGGTATCTATGAGAATGCTTTATTGCTCTTGAGGTTCTTGCATAGTTATATTGTTAAACACAAAACAAAAACAACTAGTTGGATTTTAAATCAATTTGTTAACATTTTGGCAGATTACATCTTTTCCCCATGACTCATTTCACTTCTCCTTGTCGATCTTTTATTAATAAAGTTGCTCTACACATGTTGTCCTGATTGTACCTTTCTTTCTTTCTTTTCTTTCTTTCTTTCCTTTCTTTCTTTTTCTTTCTTTCTTTCTTTCTTTCTTTCTTTCTTTCTTTCTTTCTTTCTTTCTTTCTTTCTTTCTTTCTTTCTTTCTTTCTTTCTTTCTTTCTTTCTTTCTTTCTTTCTTTCTTTCTTTCTTTCTTTCTTTCTTTCTTTCTATGGTCTGGGCCAGGAGGAACCCACAGGAGTCAATCCATTAGAAAGAATAACTCAGGGGATGAGAGCCGGGGTGGTTGAGTTAAACTGCCTTAAGGAAGAGAATCCTGTAAAATCTCCCCAGACCCAAAAGGTGTGGTATTTTAATTGTTATTACTGAGGTTAAAGCTACTGGTTAGCACACTGCTACAGAGAACCAAGAGAATATAAAATGTTTACGACCATTATTATTGATCATGGGAGAAAGAAAAACACTGCAACAAATCCCTTAAAAATGGTCGCAAACTCTGCCTCCTGGTGGAGTTACAATAAATCTTCAGTCCTGGAAGATGTGTGACCACTAAAGACAGAAGTAAAAATAAAACACAGACATGTGGTTTATTTAGTAAAGCTTTACACAGCTGAAATTGAAGAGATTGAGCCCCAATAATGAGAAGATGATTTACCATGTGATGAAAAAATGAAACTAAATGTTTGATGTTATCTCATCTATAAAATGGAAATAAATCCCACTTCAGAATGTGGTAATCCATTTAAAGGAAAGAGCATTGGGCTGGAGGAGTGGAAATCGGTAGCAGAGAACTCGATTAACATGCTTGAGCCCTTGGTTTGATCACTAGCACTGAAAAAATAATGTCTATTCAGTGCTCCACCAGTGACTTATTATTTCAAATTAAAGCAGCCTTTTTTTTGTATTGTCAGGTAAATTGCACACTAATATTTTTATATTCTAATTTAATTTTTTAAATCCTACTGTATTGCCCTTAGGCAGGCAGCTACAATATTCTTAGAATGCACATGTTTAATCACAGCCCATTTGTTATCTTGTCAGAACCATTTGCCCTACATGAAGTGGTTTCATATGTAGTTGAATATCAAAGACTGCTGTTATATGCAAGCCTGCTTGTTAGGCTTCTCCACTACCGTGTGTGTGCTGAGGTCCATGTTTAACCATCGAGGTTCAGTGTTCAAACCGCTGAAGTATTTCTTTAAGAATGAAAGAAAGACCTCCCAAATCTGCTATTGCCTTAGGCTTCACTGACAGCAGGAATTTATAGAGAAATGCTTTATTTGGAGATGCAGGAGAGGACAGAGTGTACTTTGCCAGGGTGTGTGATCTGGGAAACTTGGGGGTTTCTGCCAGAGACCCCTGGAAAGCATCCTCATGTCTCCCATTGTGCTGTGCCCTAAGGATGGGGAGAGGGAGAGGAGGATTTAATCCCTCTCTTCAGTCCCCCAACCTACCTGAGGATTTCCCCTGAGGATTTTAATCCTCCGACTTCTGAATTCACCTTTGCATTCTGAGCTAATCTGGGAGATTGTCTATGCAGGCAGAGCCGTCTCAGAGGAAAAGCAAAGTGCAGTTGAAATAAGAAGTTGTCAATTTGAACTTGGGAAAATCCCACATGGAATTCCTCACTCCAGTGAGGAGTGAAATCAGAAGTGAGATCAGATCCAGAGGCTGGGAGGGAGGGAGGCACTTGAGAACAGATGCAAGCCTGAGCCTGGAGGAGGCAGGGACAAGATGGAATTTAGGGTTTCAAGCATCACATGTTGTCGATATTGAAAAACATTTTAATATTTCTTCCAAATTTATTAAGTGACTTTTTAAGTTTTCTGTTTTAAGGTCTGTCTCCGTTTCTTCACAGCATATGTCATATCTGAAGACTCACTTTTTAATAACTGATATCGGATATTAAAATAACTCATTGCCTATTTGTATATATGTATGTATTTTGTGTATATTTGTGTATATGTATGAATTTGTAATACTTTACAAGGTAGGGTTGGACATAAATACATATTATGCAAAATATAAATTTGACTACAAACTATGTCAAAAATATAAATATTAAAACATGTACATTACATCTATTGAACTGACTTAATAGTAGCTTGGAAAACAAATGAATAAAGAAACACACTGAATTAATGAAATTACAGTCTAGTTATATGTGCAATTAATAATGACACATATATAATTGCAATTAGTATTTTAACATTCTTGAATACATTTAATTGCTTGAATGGATTTTCAAAATATATTATTCAACTTTTCAATAATAACAGAAAAGGCCATAATGTGGCATATCTATTATTAACCATATTCATTTCTTAAAATTTCATCCTGCTTTAAATTTATACATTTCAAGTGGAAAAAAGTGTTTCCATAATTCCCATCATCACAATTTTTCTGTCATATCTCAATGATGAAATCAACCATGCAAGGCCTGACTTTCCCGGCTTGGATTAAGTTAGCTAAATTCCTATCAATATTTCTTTAAAAAATACCAGAAAAAAATGGAATGGAACAAGCTCAGTTCTGATTGGTGGCTATAATTACCCAAATTATGTTATTGTTTTGAGATAATATCATTATTGAGCTTCACATTTTATGATATTCATGAGTGAACTGAAAATGGTACACAGCAAATTGAAAAACTATAAATTATAAATGTATTTTACTTAGGCCTAACTTATAATTTCTTATATTGACAGAAATATTTTTAGTTTTACTTTAAAATATTTGATGCTGTTTTAAACAATTTTTCTAAGATTTTTTTTTCTGAGTGTTGCAGTTGAAAAGTAAATTTATATCCTGGATTTCTTTCCATTTCCAATATCTTGTTTTAGCTCTCAACAATGGCACTGAGATTAAAGGTTATCAGCACACTGAAAAGCATGTAATTGAAGGAACATTATCTCTTGCTTTTAGTCTAAGTCTGAGAGAAAGACAGGGCTACTAGAATGAATTTGGAAGTTGAAGCCTTGATAAGGTCTAGCAGCCCAATCATTGGCATTCACTATGGACCAGGACCACGAACTCCATTTTCCTCCAGGGCTTAACAAATGAATAAATGTAAGGGAAGAAGTCAGATGTGGCTGATGTACTGCTTAAAAGCCACTCATGACGCTGAAATATTGGACTTCTTGCAGAACTGCACTGTAACATTTGCAAACAGGAAATAAATATGTGCTTCTTATAAAGCAATCATGCTACATCAGTTAAAATCAAAAGCCAAAGGGTCAGCTACAAACCACAAATTATTCTTCTGCACTTTACAGTCAGTGTTTCATGAGGCCGACAGCAGTGATGGCTTCTTCCTTTCAAGTGATGATGGGAAAGCTATAAAAATAATTTAGAAAAAGGAAATTCAAATGGAAATTTATTTGATTTTAAAATGCAGACTTACCTGTACAAATATTTGTGATAAAGCTAAATTTAACAATTTGAATATCTCAAACACAACACATGCAGGGATTGTAGATACAACTCAGTGGTTAGACACTTGCTTGCAAAGACTGATGACCTTTTGATGTAACAAATGTGATGTTTTAATGTCATCTGAACCTATTTACTGGCATATTAAAGAAAGAAAATTAATATAATAAGAAGTACTATGAGAGAGCCCTTTCAAACTAATGTAATGCTTATCCTTTCGAGACAAACAGTCTGCATCAATGTAAAATGTCATAAAATTATGGTGGTAACTATAAATAGGTAAAGCATCATTAAGTTTGATTAAATCTCATACATCTCTTAAGATACTCCACAACTGAATGATTGCTTCGAAAATCAGATTATAAGGTATCAAATTATACCATATCAAGGTTCCTAAATAAATATGCACCTCATCTTAATAAGCTTAAAAAATCCATACAGTATTTCCATTCGCAGAAAGCATCTGGCTTCATGATAATTTATTTCCAGTGAGACATCTCCTCATATCTCCTATATATTTTTATAACTTTTAAATGATACAATTTTATGGATGTAGGCTGGGTGTTTTGATCATATTCCCCTCCCATAACTCTTATCATTCTTGTCCATCCTCTTCTATACCCCATCCATTGAACTCAATCTTCCTCCCAACCATTGCCCCTTATATTCGGATGCTTTTTAGTTATTTACTTTTGGCTTTTTTTCATTATCTTCTATTTTGTTTTGCTTTTGTTGTGACATCAAAAGAAAAAAAAGTACTCTTGGATCTGAAGAGAGGTCTGAGCAGTAAAAGATGCTTGCTCACATACCCGCAGCTGAGGTCCATCTTCCTTGATGTCCATGGATATCCAGGTACAGTATGATATTTGTGTCTGTAATACCAATGTGCTTACAGCAGTGAGAGATTGGAGCCAGGGAAATCTAGAAGCACACAAGCCCCAGCACAAGCAGCAGAGAACACTTTCTCAAAACACGGTGAAAGACAAGATCTTAACCTCTGATTCAATCCTGGCAAGAGAATTATAGAAGTAACCAATTGCTCTCTGATTGGATATGAAGCCCACTGTACAGGAAAGAAATCATGCCTGCCATTTTTAATCTGAACAGAAGTCTGTGTCTGGGAACCTAGTCTATGGAAGGAGGGGACCCAATGCTGTGGTTATGCTATTTCAGCAGCATTTCAAGCTACTTCCAAATATCTATGTTTATTCTCACAGATCGTTTCTTCTCACAGCCTTGAACAAAGAGTGTCATTATTCAAAGGTTAGTGATGAGTACAGAGATCCACAGACGACAAAGATACCAAGAATAAATGAACAGTCTGTGCTCGGCCCTAAACATTGCATCCAAAGCACACCTTCCAAATCTTGCAGAGGAGACAGTGGAAGAAATGTAAGAGCAGGGGGATGAGAAGAAAGGCTATCTTCTGGATGCTACAAATCACTACACTCATGGACTCACAGCAGGTGGGTTTTCCTGTACAAGCTTGAGCCCTGAGATCTCACTCACCCCAGAGTCTCATGTGGAAACTGCTGATAGTGGAGAGAAGGAATTCATGTCCTCTAGGAGGGGAGGCACAGGAACATTGCCCATTCTACCATAAATAACCTTTCACCAAACATTATGCAAAGGATCCCCATTTAAGTCAGTGAGACAAAACATAATGAAATAAATAATGCATGAAAGTAGGAAGAAGACCTAGTGGCAAAAATGGGTTTTAGTTGGAGGGGAAAGAAGAATGAAGACGGTAAATGGTTGCATCAAAACGTATTGTATGTATAGATGCATTTAATTGTCAAATATGGAAAAAAATAATTAAATAAAACTATTAAAAAAAGGTGGAAGGAAAGGGAAACAAGTGTTCAACTAAGAATATTTGGTCGCTTTTTTTCCCTCTGTAAAGAAAAATAAAAAAGATAGTTCAAAGTTCAGTACATTTTTGCATTATATAACTTTACAAGATTTTAATGTGACTCCTTTTAAGTCTTTAATCCATTTCAGTTGACTTACTATGTAGTAAAATTCCATGGCTCAATTTCAGTATTTTGCATGAGGAGACTTAATTTTCTCCAAGATGATATTAGATACTATCGTTTCATTTTTATGTGTTTTGTGGGACTTTTCCAAAGATCAGTGGACTACAAGTTTTTAGCTGTTTCATGCTGGTTTCCATCCTTCTTTTATTTATTTCACTTGACATATTCCTCTGCTTCATTGCCTCTTCTATGATATTTTTTCTAAGATTTGAGAATTAGATAAAGCTGTCAGCAGACAGAGTATTCCTGAACTAAGTCAAGTAAGGAATAACCTTCAGTAGTCAGCCAACTCCCGAGGATCCATTTTCTCTCAAACTGTTTCGGGCACTGCATGTTTCTTGGTGTATGTGATTTCATCTTATGTTCTGATAAAATTGTGTAATTTGAATATCTAGTGAGGGATGGAGAGATGGCTTGGTGCTTAAGGTGCTTGCCTGAAAAGCCTAACAACCTGAGTTAAATTCCCCAGTGCCCATGTAAAGCCAGATGCACAAAGAGGCACATGCATTTGGAGTTCGTTTGCAACAGTTGGAGTCCCTGGTGCATAAAACTATTTAAAAATCAAATGAAAGATCACACCTACTCTCTGACTATGACACAGACATCTTAAGTGTTGCACCACTGAGATATGCTGATATAGTCCTGTAAACTCTATGGGTGTTCTCAATTACGTGAACAACTATGCAGCTTCTGTTCAATCCTCAGAATCAGTTTACCTGGATGGTTGTTGTTGGAGAGGCAACCTATCATTCTTCACTGACCAGCTATGGTGAGTCTCCCTTGCTCATTTCTGGCTGTATATTAAACAAAAGTTTGAGTGTTATTAATAGAATTTGGGACTACCATGCCACAGTGGTTTTCTGCTTGGTGAATCTTCAGAGTTTTATGGAACAACAATCTCTTAAGCTTTGTATGCATATTGTTTCAGGCTAGAAAAATGAACTTGTTTTAACCCTGTGTGTGATACCTGCAGCCTATCCAGAGAGTGAAGCCACAGCCTGGTGTCAGATCCAACCTACGCCCATACTTTCTTACAAACCAACTGCCACTTAGGATAGTTTCGTTGCATGGTTCGCAGTTTGTTTTCTGTGACAGTCATGTTAAAATCTTACAAAGCCCTCAAGTTGAAAAGATGCTTCAGGGCTGGAAAGATGGCTCAGCGGTTAAGGCACTTGTCTCCAGTGCCTAAGGCCCTGGGTTCAATTCCCCAGGTCCCACATAAGCCAGACCCACAAGGTGGTGGCCCTGGTTCTCTCTCTCTCTCTCTCTCTCTCTCTCTCTCTCTCTCTCTCTCTACTTGAAAATGAATAAATAAAATATTTAAAAAAAAGAAAAGAGGCTTCTTTTTTTATCTTTTTAGAGAAAATAAAATAAGAATTCCCAGGATTATTAAGAGAAACTGACATTATTGAGCGACTAATTTGTGCATAGAGAATTTTTTGTGCATAAAAAGAAAAATCTATTTCAGCAAAGTGTAATTTCACAACTTATTTTTTGAAATCTTAATAGAAAACCATCCTTTGCTTATAAAAGAAACTGTGCCTTGTGCCAATTTCTTAGCCGGCACTGCTGTTTTAGGGTTTCTGACTGTTCTGGATAGTAAATCAATGTTTGTATGAATCTCAGTGTCACTATATAAAGAACATTCACAAAAATCAATATAAATTTCTTTTTGCCAATTTTCAAACTCATGACCATTTATATGAGTACTATGCTGGTAAACATTTAACTACAATCCTACTTTTTCCCCAAAGTAGAGGAATATATGCATTCCATTCCCTAATGCCACTTAGTCTACATTTCAACAAATGTCAATAAACATTAATACAAAAGTGTCCCACTATGAATTCTTAATCATGATTCTCAGGGAATTACAGTATCAAGAAGTCCACTACAAAATAATAGCCAGATAAACTACAGGATAGGAATTTACAAAGAAACATACAAGGTGTTGTCCTAATTAAAACATTTTAATATTCTGTCACTAATTCCAGTTCTTTAATCACTAATGTGATATGATAATGTAATGTGATGTGATGTGATGTAATGTGATGTAATGTAATGTAATGTAATGTAATGTAATATGTGTGTGTGTTTAAAAACAAATACTAAAGGCCATGGCCTAGAAGTGCAGAAAATAAGACTAAAGAACAAGTCTACTAACAAAAAATGATTAATTTATGCCTGAGATTATTAATGCTTTAACGGGGCAGTAATATAGAGAAATTCTCCCAATTTCATGCCGTAAAATTTTGTTTAGAAACCTTAAACCACACTAGGATCCTTTAGCTTCTAGAAACAAAGATTATAAGACAGAGATGATGTTCCTATAGTAGCAGACATCATTGTCCAGTGAACTAGATAGAGGCAAGGTTATATTGTGTGTATGGTGGGGAGGGGGAGGGTGGTTGGGTGGGATCATATAGAAAACATTGGTTAAGTGAATAAATTATTTTTAAATATCCAAAGTATTGTCTACTTCATTTTATGTCTTATTTTATACTTCATGTTCTGTTTTAGAAATGTAAATGATTGGTTTGCCATGATAACAAGCAAAATAAAAATCCAAAATATTTGATTCACTACCTGATCATGGATATGGAAAGCAGTAATAAGTTCTTAGAAAAGGCATGATCCCTTTGAAATATGAGCATACATATGTAATTCTAGTACAGAACTTTTTATATTGCCATTTGAAAAGAGCCAAGACAACGTTAGTGAATGTTATTATGAAATAGATTTGCTTCTTGGTATAAGAAAGATGAGGACCTAGAATAAGCGTGATGTTTAAATTCCTCAATGATGAACATAACAGGCAATATGGTCCTGCAAAATCTGAGTCTGTTCTTCATAAAATTACAAGTCTCTAGTGTTGTTTGCCAAAAGTAACTGCAACTGGACTTTGAGCAAACTGTCATCTAACTCATTCAATCACTAGCAATCATACTATTTTTAATTTTTTAGACATCAGCTGCATCCCTTAGATACATGACTGTATGAGATGCTAATTATAAAACATTCTTTAAAGAAGAGAAATAATTTAAAATTCTTGTACCCACAGATATAGATTTAATGGTAAAGAAATCATGCCTGGTAAAAGGATACACAAATCATGATACAATTGTACTCCATAAAAATCATTATATTCAACATAATTTTAACACTTTATCAGCTTTACTTGTACATATAGAAGATATTTGTTGCCTATGGCTGAAATAATATTTTACTTATAAAATAATAGCTTAATCAGGATACATTTCACTTCTGTTATTCCTTTAATTCAACAAAGTATGTATTTGCAAGAGTTCTGCTTTTGACTTTCTTATGAGTGAATACACTACTATTTACAAAATTCTGACTCAAGAAAATGATATTCTTAGATTATGCTAAACGGTGCAATGATTAAATTATGCAAATGCTATTACTCAGAATAAGGCAAGAATCTTGTTACACAAAAATGCTGACTTACCAAAAAATGCTAATGTCCAATTGTTAAGAGCTTCCTCTGAGAATAACTTTCATGTAAAATTAACTGTTCTAACAAGATTTGACATAAATGAAATCTGCAAATGAATGAATTATTTATAGGTAGAGTATTGAATGCCAGAAGATTCCTGGATAGATGTGCTTAGTCTAGAATGCTAAGATAAGCTTCCTGAAGGAAAATTAACTTTCAAACCCAACTAAGTCTCCTCTCATCTATAAAATGTGGTGACATAAGATATTGCATTGATGGTAGCCAAAACACTGCCTAGTTATTTTATAATAAAAATTTAATTATAGTTTTAAGGAAGATATGCAAAACTAAATATTTAAAATATAAAATTTCAAACTGTAAGTTAAAAAATCAAAGTAAAGAAGGGAGAGAAAAGGAATGTTAGAAACTTTTATGTAGCGTACTTCTAAGATGAAAAATATGTAGTCTGTGTTTTCAAAATGAGGACAAATCAACTGTTGTAGGCTGTATAAAGTAAGGTAAATATAGAAGTTACACAGATTTAAGCTCAAGTTGAATTCCAATGAAACAACTCTACTTCCAGGGAAGGAGAAAGACTAAGATTTTTTGTTGGAAGGAAACTCTTAGAAGCCAGCTTCTTACCAAATACTAAAGAAAATGGTGTTATAAGGTATGACACTGTCAATATTTTTCTATGTTCTTATTATAACAATAATTTCTAGCATTTTCTAATAGTTATATTTGAAGAAATTTCTGTCAGATAAATTTTGAATTCATTTTTCAAGAATGTTTTTAAGAATATAAAATTAAATATTTTATGGATCAGGAAGTCACTTGGAAAGCAATACTTCAAAACCACCAGAGACTATATATGAATTAATACCATTCCATATTTATGAACCAATTACAATATTTACATAGGCCAAGCAAACCGCTGTTTATTTAATTATAACTTGATAATTCTTTTGAATAAACCACAACAGTGGCAAAGCCCTATTGACTATATTAGCATTTTACAAATGAATTGCATGTTATGAATAGAAAAAAAATATTTTGTGTGACTTTAGGGTCATAACCAAAATCCCATGTGCTTAAAAATAGAAATAAAAGGATATCTTACCAGATGTCATGAACATGAGCAAAAGTAATTATTTCATATGGCATTCTTCATGTTTCTACTATAAGATAATTCAGTTTTATAACATGTTTACTCAAATGCATCTTAAAAATTTTGTAACTAAGAAAGTGCTCAGTGTTAATAAATTTGAATGCTTGTATGATTTATCTTCAAATATTTGCCTATTCTTAAAATTAAGGAAAAATTAAAACCTATTCAATCAGGTATTCATGAAGTAAACAAATGGATATTAAAATCTTGTAGTATATTATTTCATTTTATGATATACATTTAAATAAAACAACATATGAAGTCCTTATAAGAAAGTTGAAGCTGGATAAAGTATGGAGTCTAGTCATTACACCCACTGCTAAATTCACCCTCTCATGATCAATTCATCCCTGCTTTTCGTTATTTCTTTTTCTTTCTTTTATAAAAATATTATTTATTTAATTTTACTATTGGTACCTTTTTGAAAAATACTTTGCATGCTATATCTTTTGCTGTATATTTGCTTCTGATGTATTTGTGTTTCCATTTCTAAAGTGGTATTAATATATATGTCGCAGTCAGCTTTCTAGTTGCTGTGCAGAAAGAACCCAAACAAAAGTGGCTGGTAGAGGAATGGGTTTATTTGGCTTACGGACTCGAGGGGAGACTCCATCCTGGCAGGGAAAATGATGGCATGAGCAGAGGGCTGGACATCACCTCTGCCACAGCACTGCAAACAGCGGCAGGAAGGTGTGCCAAACACTGGCAAGGGGAAGCTGGCTTATAACCCCATAAGCCCGCCCCTGACAACACAGCTTCATCGAGGTTGTAAAACTCAAACTGCCATTAGCTGAGGACCGATCTATCAGACCACGTTCAATTGTTTGTGGGAGACACCTGTATCAAACCATGACAATCCGCCCCTGGCCCCCACAAACTAATAATCATACATGATGTAAATACAATGCATTCAGCTCAACTCTTAAGTCCCCACAGCTTTCAACTGATCCATAATACCAAAAATAAACCCATAATGGCACAGAACATTCACAATGCAAAACATGAGGCACAGCAAAAACAGATTGACCAATACAAGATTTTAAACAAACAGGGCACCATCAATCTCTAACTCCAAG
>PVHP010037244.1:0-17482 GCA_004024765.1 Zapus hudsonius
CTTTCTTTCTTTCTTTCTTTCTTTCTTTCTTTCTTTCTTTCTTTCTTTCTTTCTTTCTTTCTTTCTTTCTTTCTTCTCTACTAGTAGGAAGCCAGCATTAGATAACACACTGTTAATTGTTAGGTCTTCTTCAATCTGGAACATTTTAGGCAGAATTGGAGCACAGGGTGAGAGAAGGTCAGAGAGCTGTGACTAATTGTGAGTCCAACTCAGGTTGGGAAATAATACTGTGGCTCTGGAGACCACTGTCATTGTGCGTCTGGTCACTATCACTGTGAGCGTTGAACTCTGGTCTCTTCTATAGTTGCCACACAATGAATGCCAGACATGTTTTCATCTGGGACCTTGTGCTTTAAGCTGAAGTGTCTCTCAAAAAGAAACCACTGAGCTTCTGGACCCATATGAAGTGAGTCATCTATGCTCATCTGCTTGGCGCACACTTAGAGGGGTAGTGCTAGTGGTCCCTGTATGGAGGCAGACACTGGAAGTCCCATGGATTGAGGACTAGCACCGAACAGTCCCTTACAATCACTCTTATCCGTTCATGTATCCATCTATTTCCCGCTGACCATGCTCTTATGGGGAACTCTGACTGATACAAGTTTCTCATTGTACTTTGCTTTATAAAGTTCTCTGTGGCATTGCTGTACAGCCTCATTCAATGTGGGATCTTGGGTTAACATGACTGGAATGAGGCCCTCATTGATTCTGCTCGCACTGTTTCTCATTTCTACACTGATGTGATGCTTCCTAAATTAGATTCTAGCTGAAGACAGCCTAATGTCTAATATACCCATATCATGGAGCCATGGATCTCTCCTTTGCTACCTCTTTCCTCTTCTTTTCTCCCCAAACCCTTGAGCATTGGATAGCCTATATAACCAACGTCTTTAAAATTCCTCTTTTTCTAAGAATCCTCCATTTCCATATTATTATAATATCTCAGTCCAACAACTATGTCCTGGCTTTGTTACAGTGTCTTTTTCCCCCTGAATCATCTATTTCTTTCTAGATAGATAGCACAAATCCATTCTTTTATTCAACACTAGTTCACTGAGTGTTCACCTTGTGTTATGCAGTTTCTGTGCATTGGAAATACAGCAGTGAACACATAGGCTCGGTTCTCTACTTTCTGGAAGATTTCATTCGAGTGACAATAAAAAGATAAATAAATAAATAAAATTCAAATCGAGTAAATCCTCTGGAGAAATGCAAATCATATGAAGATGAGTATGTGTCCATGGAATAGCTACAATTTAAAATAGCATAGCCAGGGAAAACACCATTGAAAAGACAGCAACTGGATAAATGTGCAAAATAAGTAAAAAAAAATTATACAGGTTTCTCAGGAAGATGTGTGTGTGTGTGTGTGTGTGTGTGTGTGTGTGTGTGTGTGTGTGTGTGTGTTTGGGGACTATAAAGCCAAGAGACTACCCTTTGCCGCAATGGTAAACTTTGTACAGAATTATGAATCAAAGCCGCATGCTGTATGGATGCTGCAGCATGAAAATGCATTTAATGTACATCCAACCTTGACGATCTACAAGGTGAGTCATCACTTGTTACCCTGCCTTCCAGCGGAGGTGTTTGATGTTGATGCATACTAATGTACAAAGTCTATTCTGGGCCTCGAGCCTGCAAAATCTCGCATATATCATTCTCAGTTCAATTGATGCTCAACCTTCGGGCTGCAGGGAGCATTGGTCTTCAGAATCAATTACATAAATAGAGCGAATTAATTTGGCCAATATAAAAAGAAACTTGCCTTCCCTCCCCTCTGCCTGTTGACAGTTTTCTCCACTGTTTGACAGGTCAGATGTGACTAGAGACTAGACAAGAGAAGCAGGCAGAGTAAGACGAATAGTGAAGAGAAGAGAGGGCATTGCCTGCAGCAGTGGCCTCCTCAGCCTGGACATCACTCTGTATGTGGATGGGGAAAGCTCTGTCTACACATGATGTGCTTTAGAAGAATCCATCATTTCCCCATCAATGCCCCTGCTGCCTCTGTTCTCCATGTGCCTCGGTTTTCAAGAATTTGTGTCCATGACCATCTCTTTCATTAGCTCTGAAGATGCCCAGAGAGAGGCCATGGTATTCATTTTGTTTCCTTGGTAAATAGTATGAGGTTTGTTGTGTGAACTTTTTATTTGCCCAGAAGAAGAAGAAAGGTGAATGTAACATGAAAAGATCTATAAAGGAGCTCTGATGTTCCTTCAGGGAGGAAAACATTTTGCTGAGGTTCATTGGTTTGAGTGTTTTCTGTGCTGAATGAGGAAGATCCACTCTGTTCTTGCTCACACAGAACCATGTGCTGGGGTTAGAGCTAGGCCTCTGATCATTATTTTTACATACTATGTCCTATTAAAATTTTCAACACATCCAAAGCAGAAATCCAGAGACTCTTAAGGCCTCAACTGTAAAGCAGACCTAAAACTCACCCACCATGACTCAGGGTTCTGAATGGAAGAGGAGGCAGAAAGATTGTAAGAGCCCTGGCGGGAAGAATACCCAGAGCCATTGCCCCCCCCCCCTCAACAACATACAAAGAAAATAAACTGGCTACCTCTCCTAAAATCCATAACCCCTATCCCATGGACTGGTCCAGCAAGCCCCCTGATGAGGGCCCCCAGTGGGTTGGGGACAGGGAGAAGGGAAATGGGGGTGCTATCATAAGACTTGCTCATGCAATATATCTAATTATTGACAATAAATATAGAAAAAACTTTCAACACATTTTATACAATTGAATCATTAAGACATTTAATTTCTGTGTATGGATAGCAAAAGGGAAAATGAATTTTACATACTTTCTGAGTAATAATAGATGCCTTGTGCTCTGATAAAATCACTGAAAAATATCATTATCAAAAGTGCTTATTTTGAAAAAATTCACTAACATATATAAGATTAGTTACATTTGTTAAAAATACCTATTTCAGTGGAAATTGGGATGAGATTATAGAATTTTTATATAAGATTATAGAATAGAGATTCTAGAATTTTATTATTGATTGATATGAGATACTCAGCCAAGTCATAAAAAACTGGTCTAGTTCTGCATTTCCATGGAACAGTTGAATTGTTTGGGGCCTGGTTTCTTCGGATGACAGTGTTTTTTACTTATTAAGGAGATGGTGTATTAGTTACTTTAATAATGTTGTAACAAAAGGTCTGGCACAAACAGATTAAGTAAGGGAAGATATAGAATGGCTCACAGCTTGGGAGGTCCAGTCCATGTCTGTTTGGTGCTATGTTTCTGAGCCTGTGGTGAAGCAGTGTGTCAAGGCAGTGAGAGAGTGGTCAGAGGCTGTTCACGGAATGGAGGTCAGGATACAGAATGAGGAAGGGATAGTATATGCCCCCTGATTTACTTCCTGGCAAAGGAACTAGTTATAATGTGTTGACTCCCTCTTTGGGATAGAAAGCATTGGTCTTGACAGGTGCTGATTTTAAGCCTGATCGTATGCAACGAACAATGGCACGTGTTCTCTTCAAGAAGGAATCAGCAGAAAACCTTCGTCAAGGATGACTTAGAGAAGTGTCTGTTTCTGTGCTGTATGGACTTCCCTTCTTGAACTGTTCTTGCCTCATAAGATATTTGGGTATTTCTAACTGTTTTTTCCTTTCAGTCTGTTCATTTTAAGTGCTGTGTGCTGGTCCCTATGACATTTCCTGTGAGGACAGTCCTTCCTCAGTTGCCAAGGGCTGCTCATCCTGACAGAATCTGCTCTCTCTGGTTTGCAAGGCCCTGCTTCCTGTTTCTCTTGGGTCCAAGCACAAGTATGTCTTCTGATCAGCTGAACAGCTTCTCTAAACTGAGGGAGTCTGGGGTTGAGCTGGGGAAAGCCATGGCTCCCAGGACACTTCTGAGTCATCTTGCAAAGGTTATTCTAGGCTCTGGCAAGGTTTTGTGCTTTTACTCAATTATATTGTCATCTTTGTGAGCTACATAAAGATAAAAATTTACAGTTGATTAAACATGCTACCTAGGGCCACTTCTATTGATGTGGATTGAGCTCTTCGTGAAATTAGAACTCCAACCCAATTCCTTATCCACATTTAGCAAAGAATTGGACAACACAGAAGGGGTAAATTATTTAAAGATTTAAAGAAGAATAAGAAGAAAAAATTAAGGTTCCTGTAATAGTTGAATCAGATGTTCCCATCAACTCATGTGTTTTGAATGCTTGGTCCCCAGGTGGTGGTTAATTTGGGAGGTGGAGCCTTGCTGAGGAGGTGTGTTGCTGGGAGTGGGCCTTGGGATATTATAGCCAGCTCCCCCTTGCCAGAGCTCAGCTCAGTCTTCTGCTGCTGTTTTCCATCTGCTGTGACCGTGTTTAGCTTCTGCTCATGCCATACTTTTCCCTGACACCATGAAGCTTCCCCACAAACTAGAAGCCAAAATGAATCTTTCCTTCCCATCAGCTGCTTTTATAAGTGGGTGTTTTGTGCCAGCAACACACAAGTAAATACAACAGCTTCAAGGCTACTACCTGGGAGGGGTCCTGAGCAGGTTGTTGGATGGGAGCCCAATTTGGGCTTTTTTATAACCTTGGAAATGTAAATTAAGAAGCACAGACAAAAAAAGAAATAATCAACCAGAAGAAGAAGAAGAAGAAGAAGAAGAAGAAGAAGAAGAAGAAGAAGAAGAAGAAGAAGAAGAAGAAGAAGAAGAAGAAGAAGAAGAAGAAGAACTTAGTTGTGTCTCATCATCAGGCTCAGGTGCATAGCAGAATTCGTGATTGGTTGGTGGGCACACAGGTAGGGTGTAGGCTTAGAAGGAGCCCACCAACCTGGGAGGGGTGGAAATGCAGATTGGGAGACTGCTCACAAAAAACTTTTCAGCATCAAGGACTGGAAAGTAGCCCTAGGTGGCTGTTTCCTGGTCTGGCTAGGATACATTGGCATCCTTGTGCCTCTGCCCCTGACTGACTACCTCTACAAAGCTTCCTTTCTATTCTCTATCATTTTCCCCTCCTGAGAAGAAGCCCTCACTGCTGTTAGGAAAATGAGGTGACCACCACTGGAACTTCTTCCAGCTGAATAGGGTTGCAGGGTGTGGCAGAGAGAGAGCTGTCTAGAGGCCCAAGAAAGAAACCTGTGAGCCAGTTTGATGCTTTATTGCATGTACATCTTCCCTCTTGGTCTCTCTTTCTCTCTATTTATTTACAAGGAGAGAGAGAGAGAGAGAGGGAGAGAGGGATAGAGGGAGAGAGAGTGAGAGAGAGAGAGAGAAAATGGTTATGATGGCTATGCCAGGGCCCCTAGCCACTGCAAACGGACTCCAAATGCAGGCACCACTTTATGTGGGTACTGGAGAATCATACCTGGGTTTTCTGAGCCATCTCTTGAGCCCTTTTGGTCTTTTTTCCTTTGATCTGAGATAACAATCAGAAACAATACAAACATTATAATTGTTATAAATGCAGAAGGAAATGATTTTCATCTTGAAAGGAGGCAAATGTTTAGGTGAAAACTTATTAATAAAAATAGAACCAGGGGAAACCAGCACAATAGGTGATCAAAAATATCAGATTCAATGCCTATTAGAACAGTTGGAAAGGAATTTCAAGTCTTCTGTGTGTTCTGTCAAGTGAGAAGCCTCTTGATGGGAGTCTAGATCTTTAAATGAGATGTCATCAAGGTCTACAGAATATTTCTTAATCTAGGAGTCGAGTCCAGAGACTCTAATGGCAGTGGGGGTAGAGAGAATAACAGCATATCAGTCTTCCCATGGTGTCTCTAGGGAAGGAATAAGAGAGAGGAATGGTTTATAACTATTAAATCTCCTGGATTAAATAGAAGAGTTCTGGGTTCTTGGTTTGGGACCTCAGCAAAAGCCTTTATAGCATTTTGAAACTTGGCCAATGAGGTAATAAGTTTATAGTCTAATCAAGTTTCTGAGTCTAATAAAAGTCATTGGTGAGAAAAGCCCTCCCACATAGCATTTCAAAAGGGCTTAATTTTGTCTTATTAGGACGTTCTCTAATTTTAATTAGTGCACTGGGGAGTAGGGAGATGTCTTTTGGGGGAATTTATTAAGGTGTCTGCCTTTTCTACGTGTATTGAGGCACCATGAAGGTGACAATCTATTCCTAATGCTTTTGAACTCCTTGAGTAATGGCTGCTTTGAAGGAGGGGCCATTACCACTTTGCAAACTTTTTGGAAGTCCAAATCTGGGAATGACCTCTGTAAGTAAGGTTTTTATTACATTAGATTCCTACTGAGTTCTGCAGGGGAAGGCTTCTACTCAACTGGTGAAAGTGTCAATCCTCACTGGGAGGAACTGAGTTCTAAATTCGGGCATGTGTGTGAAGTCTGCTTATCAGTCTTTTCCTCCATAGTGTCACTGTCTGTAGTTCTGCTGGGGAAATCTTATATTCTAAGGGATTGTTTTTGAGACAAATATCACATGCATCTACCACTTGTTTAATAGTTTTTGAGAGTTTTTTTCCCTTTCCAGTAACAGCCTAAGAGCTAACTGGTAGCTATTTTCTCTCCTTAAATGGAAGGTTAGATGAAGCCTTTTAAGAACTTTCCATGGAACTGAAGAGGGCAGGTGTAATTTTCCCTCCTCTGATTGTAGCCATCCTGAGGGGAGTAGTGTATATCCCTCGAGAGCCCATTCCTTTTCTTGCGGAGCATCTTGTTTCTTTAAGAGGATTTTCCCATATCAGGGGAACATCTATGGCTTCATCTGTTGGTCTTTGCCACCACATCGGCTAGCCTATTGCTTCCTGCAGTTCCATGGTCTCCTTTTTGGTGAGCCTTGATATGAATGACTACTACCTCTCAGAGTAAGAAAACTGAGGACAGTGTCTATCTACTTCTTGATGACATTTTATGGGAGACCCCTCTGCCATGAGGAATTGTCTTTCTTTCCAAACAGCAGAATACACATGTAAAACCAGGAATATTTATTTAGAGTGTGCATAATATTAACTCATTTTCCTTTGATTAATTCTAGTGTGCTAGTTAGAACAACTACTCCAGCTAGCTGAGCACTCATGTCCTACAAATTCCACGTTTCATAAAGAAACTCTCATCTGTAAAGGGAGTGCAGATTGAGTTTTCTAGAACTTTCCTTAAAGATATTCCTTAAAGATATTCTCTAGCTGCACAGGTCTGTGCTGCTATCTGTTTACGTTGATGCTCTATCTGGTCAGTCTCTTCAGGTAAGAATGTAGCAGGATTTAAAGTGGAACAAGTCTTAAATTGTCCTTCTGGCAAGACTGCTTTATATTTTAAAAGGTGGCTGTCAGTGAGCCAAAGATTTCCCTTAGAAGATAACACCACAGACACATTATGGGTGGATGAGTAGTCAGGTCATTTCCCATAATAAGTGTTATGGCCTTAGGAATTAAGGAGGCCACTGCAGCTGCAGCAAGGCATGCTGGTCATCCCATACAACCAAGTCTAACTCTTTAATCCCACTGGTTGTTAGGTCCTTCAGATGATGTTAATTCCACCAGAGCTGTTAGTTTGAAAGGATGTCCCACAACAGATTTGGGCATTTTGTTAAAGCTTGTAACTTGAAGGAAGTGTCACTGTGGATAGATCCTAGGGTCCAGCCCTAAGGTGCTACTGGGGGCAGATCTGGAATTCCAGCCCAAGATATGAAAAGTGCTATCTGATTCTGCCTGGAGTTCCCTGCTGTCTTAGTGTGCTTGGTTTTGGAGGTGCTGCTGGTGGTTTCTCTCTCTCTCTTTCTGAGTGGATCTGTAAGCTTCAATAAATGCCTTCTCACTCTCCTAAACTGTTCCTGGTTTGGAGGTTCATCCCAGCAGCATGAGCTGTATACAATACCTTCCTTTCAGTCACATATAAACTAAACTCTTGCCTGTGGGCAGGCTAAAAGCTGGTACTTTTAGCAATGCCTGTTTTAATTGATTGAAAGTTAATTAATACTCAGGTTCTCAGATGGAAAATTGACTTCCTAAACTTAGGCTTTCTTTTAGTAGCTGGTATAATGGTCTGGCAAATTCTCCATAACTACAGAGTTTGCAAAAGCTGGTTAGACCTCAAAATCCTCTGAGCTAAAGGATAAAATAGAATGGGTCCTTTTCTTTCTTCTCCAAACTTTTAATTCCCTCAGCTAAAACCAGGCCTACATATCTAACAGAGGATTTACAGAGTTGAGCTTTAGATTTTGAAGCCTTATATTCCCTCTCAGCAGGGAAGTAAAGAAGAACACGAGTTCCATTCTGTGAGCTTGTTTCAGTAGAGGGGCACCCTGTCAGTAGGGGCCCAGAGAAGTGTGTCATCTATGTACTGTAAAATTTTTTTTAAAAAAATATTTTATTTATTCATTTTCTAGTAAAGAGATACAGAGAGAGAGAGAGAGAGAGAGAAAGAGAGAGAGAGAGAGAGAGAGAGAGAGGGAGGGAGGGAGAGAGAGAGCACACCAGGGCCACACCTTGTGGGTCTAGCTTATGTGGGTCCTGGAGAATTGAACCTGGGGCCTTAGGCACTGGAGGCAAGTGCCTTACCTGCTGAGCCATCTCTCCAGCCCTGTACTGTAAAATCTTATCTTCCAAAGAGGTAAAGTGAACAAGGTCTTGTGACATAGCCTGACCAAATAAGTTGGGACTATCTCCGAACCACTGAGGCAATATAATCCAAGTTAACTGAGTGGATGGATCTCAAGTCTTCAAAGGCACATAGATGTATTGTGAGTTTGTCTCCAAGAGAATCAGAAAAAGACATCTATTAAATCAAGAACTGTATCCCAGTAGGTCTCTTCTGGGATCTGGGCTGACAATGTACATGGGCTCGGCACCACAGGATAAATGGGGATTGTAGTCTTATGGGTGATATGGAGGTCTTGTATTAACCTTTATACTTCATGTGCTTGTGGCTGAGGGCTTGTTACCCATACTGAAAAAAAGAGGAGAGACCATGAGAAACGACCTTGTTATTCCTGTCTCATGATACCTCAATTACCCAGGAAAGGCTGGAAGCAGAGACAATTTAATCTTTGGATTTCAGAAACATTAGATCCCAAGATCATTTTTTTCCTCAGATA
The DNA here is from genome assembly GCA_004024765.1 of Zapus hudsonius. Classification (NCBI taxonomy): domain Eukaryota; kingdom Metazoa; phylum Chordata; class Mammalia; order Rodentia; family Dipodidae; genus Zapus; species Zapus hudsonius. The sequence goes on from PVHP010037244.1 coordinate 9,027, forward strand.
AAGACCATTGTTGAAGCATGAGGCTGTATCCTGGAGCAGGAGATATGTCTTGATAGTTAATTCACTTTTAAGCAGTGAGTTTGAGTAACTGTCATTACTTAAGTGAAATCTCAACCAAGACTGTTTGATTATGCATAGCTCAATAAAAAGTAAAGCATAGAAACAATCTTAGTTACCCCTTCTCACAAGGTCCCTTCCTAGTGTAACCAAAATGATGCCTGAGAGAACTCTGGGATTAGAAGAGCCATGCCAATAGCTGTCAAGTCTCTGGTTTCTTATACATTATCAAAGAATTAAAAGCAGACTCAAAGGAAAGGTAAATTATGAGATTTATTTTCTGGATAGTTAGGATTAATAGGGAAAGTAAAGCAGAAAAAAACACCCAAGCCAAAACAAATTCTCTCCCCTAACCAGTGACTTACACAGACTAGGGAAATCTGCCTCACAGGGAAGAGGAGAAGAAGCTAAGGGGCTCACACACATGGCTCAGGTCTAATTATATGAAGCAGGCATCCAATTAGTATAAGCCTCATCACTGAGTGAGGGGAGGGACCTGATTCATTGGTGGGCTCCAGAGTCTGACTTGGGAAAGGCCAGCCCACAGGTGTTAAACCAGGGGCAAGTTGAGAAAGAAGTAGAAAATTGACACTGGAGTTGTTGCTGAAGAGAGGTTAGGAGGTTGTTACATGGAGCCACCTTGGATGAGACTGAGTCAGACATGAGTTCCAGTCCTGCCAGAGCAGCCACAGGGGCATCCGAGTTTCTCTGGGTCAGTCCTTAGCCAGCTACCTACCAGGAGAAAAGCAACCTTGTTCCTACTCCATATCACTATCATATGTAAGCATCAGATCATAGTCAAAACACACACACACACACACACACACACACACACACACACACACCAGTTTCAACACATATCATTGTGACCTATGACACTCTTTCATTCACTACAAGAGTAAGAATGTTCTCTGTTAGTTTCTGCTTCTCATAAACACCGAGGAAAAACTTTCCCAAAGAATCCTAATACACATGACTTCATTTTAAATGTAAATTTATCCTCTGTGGTCTTTTGCCCATGGAAAAGTTATTATTGACTGAAGTCCAGAGTTCTTGAAAGAATTTCCTTGAGGGAATTTGGGATAGTAAGAAGAAAGAGATTTATCCTTTTCATTTCGTGGCGAGAGTTACTTTAAGAAATCTTGCATTAGGACCCATAAAGGGCAAGAATGTGAACTATGTCTTCCTGAACACAGTTCTTTATGTTTTTATAAAACATTCTGCTTTAGTACACTAACCACTTTAGTGTTCCAAGAGTTTATTTCAAGGGTTCTCTATTTCCCTTACATCATCAGGGAGCTAAAAATTTATTTTTAAAATCAATGGTTAAAATACTCAACCTGGTGATGGATTCTATTTTGTAACCGTCTCTTAGAAACCATAGTCTAGGATCTTTGTATTTCTTCAATCCAACTAACAGCTTCTTGTAAAACAGACTGAATTTTAAAAAAATGTGTGCCAGACATGGCAATCTTTAATAAGACATCTTGTCACACTTTTCAAATGCATTTTAATACGGTCACAGTAAACTGGGTTTTCTAATATGATTTAAAGAAATCCTGAGGGAAAAAAATTCATGAGCTAGGAACAAGAGGAGCCTTTGATGCCCAGTGGAATCTCACATAGCCTGGCGGATTTCTCAGTATCTGGATTCATCCGAAGCTATTATTAAACCAGATAATATGAACAAATACAGTCTAATTCCCTTTGGTGGCGTGTGACAGAGACAGGAGGTTTTCATAACTGAATTTGTAACCATTGCCCTGTTACATGATTCAAATATATTTTTAAATGGGAACTAAGGATGGTGACACAACTGGTTACTTAAGCACGTGGCCACTGAATTCACCAATTTCTAGATAACTTGAGATAGCGTTTTGAAGTCATATAAGGCAGCGGATAATGAATAAGCCATAGGCCAAAGGGCTAAGATAGGCACTGGAAAGTCTTCAGGGCAGTTTCAAAAGCTGGAGGACACGATGAGTCTGGGTTAGACAAGCTTGAAACAGAGGGCACCAGATGCATCTTGAGCTATAGGGGTTCTAGCTTAAACAGCAGCCCAATCCCCTCCCCCTCCTTTCAGAAACCAGTTTAGGTGTTTTCTTCACTGGTGAGCCTCAAGCACTTTTCTAGACAAAGGCAGAGAGGACTCATCTAAAGGACCTGATAAGTGTCTAGCAAAAGCTTTCTCTGAAGGTTAAAAAAAAAAGCCTGGAAAAGATTCAAATCCCAGATGCCTCAACTCACTGCTGTCATGTTCTGTTCAAGACCCTTGTCATTAGACCCTGCCACAGAAGCTGTCTGTACTGTAGAAAGAGACTCAGCAATTTTCTTGGAGCATATCTCCCATGGCTTAAGAATCTCATCTTTGATGTTCCTGTAATAAAAGAACTGTTACCAGGTTGGCCAATGAGTTAGCCAAAGAATTTCTGCAATGTGAATGATGTGGACACATATCACGGAGATGGGAACAAAGGGATTGAAACATCCTCAGGAGGTGGAGTTCTTCTTAGTTTTAATAGTAATTAATTGAATATGTTAAACATAACAGAAATAGTCAATGGATCATTTGAGTGATAAGAACAATTCCCATCCAGGGCTCACTAAGGAAGGAAATGACATAGTTCATCTTGGTTTTATTTCAGCTCTATCCATTGTCTTTGAGGCTCTGAGCCAAGTCTTTTAACATTTCTGGAGACCATAGGTTCCTCATCTTTAAATGAGATCTCTTAAATTCTCTTTTAGTATTTAGATTCTGTGTAAGTAAAAGATGCAAAAAGTTGTATGTGATTCTTAGATTTATATGGCAATTTGACAGGGTATGAAGTACTATATATTGCCTTTCTTTTCCTTCCTTCCTGGTTTTATTTTCCCTCCCTCCCTCCCTTCCTTCTTTCCTTTTCTTTTTCTCTTTCATGTAAAGGCGTAAAGGCCAGGAAGAGAGGTCTGTGTCTTCCTTAATCCTCTTCTTTCTAGAGACAGAGTCTCTCACTGATTCATTCACATTAACTAGCCAGTAACCCCCAGGAATCACCTTTCTCTGTCTCCCCAGCTCTTGTGTGTACTGTTGTGACTTGGCTTTTAAGTGGATGCTGGGGATCAGATCTCAGGTCCTCATGTTTATGCACCAAGCACTTTACCTATTGAGCTATCTCCCAAGCCCATAGATATTTGGTTAACATTACTTTGGTATGTCCGAAAGGGTGTTTACAATCAAATTGGCATTTGGATTGGTGAGTAGAGCGTAGAAGATCACCCTTCCTAATGAAGGTGGGCTTTATCCAATCAGTTGAGATGCTGAAGAGAGCAAACAGACTGAAGAATTAATTCTGCAAAACTATTCATCAGGAACATTAGTTTAGTCCTTAGATCAGGATGCATACCATGGATTCTCCTGGTTCTCAGGCCTTGTACTTAACTGGAACCATTTTACTGGCTTTCCTGGGTCACCAGTTTAGAGATGGTAGGTCTCCATATTCACACAAAAGAATTCCTTCTAATTCTTTCCTTCTCCCCATAAGTGTGCATATATGTGTATATGCATACATATGTGTGTATGTATACACATATATTTACTTATTTGATGCATTGTTTCTGCATAACACTAACTAATACATACTTTATATATTTGGGAACATAGATATTGCTCAAGTCTAGCCCTCTTTTGCCCAGTTTTAGTGAATATGATTTTAGGAGTCAAATACTTTGTTTAGGAGTTAAACTCTTTGTACCCTTCAAATAATACTTGGGTTTTGGTGGTACGTTCCTGGGTTGGAATTAGCAACACTGTTGTGGTCAGCTTTCTAGTTGCTGCGCAGAAAGAACCCAAACAAAAGTGGTTTGTGGAGGAATGGGTTTATTAGGCTTACGGACTCGAGGGGAGACTCCATCCTGGCAGGGAAGATGATGGCATGAGCAGACAGGTGGACATCACCTCTGCCACAACACTGGAAATAGTGGCAGGAAGGTGTGCCATCATCTTCCCTGCCAGGATGGAGTCTGGTACCAACTTCTGTATTAGTCAGGGTTCTCTAGAGGAAACAGAGTAGATAGAATGGAGTATAATAAAAGGGAATTTATTGGGATAGCTTATGACAGTCCAACAATAGCAGTCTGTAGGCCCACAGCTGAAGAAACCAGTAGCTGTTCAGTCCACGTGGCTGGATGTCTCAGCAGTCCCAATCCAGCCCAGAAGGCCTGATGGTTCCCTGGGGAGCGGCAGCTGACAGTCTATGATGTGAGGCCGAGGAAACTGGGTTCCGATGTCCAGGAAGGGTAGGAGAGCAGGATGCGAGTGCAAGTCACGAACAAGCACCAGCAGCCGGGGGAGGAAGGAAGAGGGTCTCCTTCCCCTTAGGCTTCCTTATATTAATTAGTCTCCTTCTGGAAGGCCCACCCACTGGGGTAAAGGGCTCACTCTGGAGAAGGGAACTCCTCTCTTCTCCAAAATCCCAAACTCATAGACCTGCTCAAGATTACTATGGATTTGACAAATTTAACCATCACAAGTCTTCTCCAAAATCCCCAAAAAAATTTGTCAATCCTTCCTGCAGGCAAACTCAGAGACCCGCCCAAGATTATTATGGATTATTACATTGGTCAAGTTGACAAGTAAACTTAACCATCACAAACACTATGTGACATGCTGCACTTGTGAGGAGGAATTACATTTAACAGCCAGTTTCTTGATGAAAATTCAGCAGGAGGAGCTGTTTAGCTGTTCAGAGAGCCACCATAAGGGTAACTAGTTAGCAGGATCTATAGCATACAACAAGAAATTCTTTCAGCAGAGAATGGTCAGATCCATTATCCATCAGTAAGTGGGGTGGGCCGTTCCCTAGATCCCTGAATGCTTTAGAATGTAGTCAGTATTTCAACAGGAAACCAAGAACCCACAAGCCTGCTCCATCCTTAAGTCCATCCCTACAGATAGTTAACTGTCTCCTAAGTGTGGGGTTGGCTGAGTGCCAGATCGGCTGGAGGAGCTGACACTTAGCAAATGAAACTGTTTCTTCTGATCCTTCTGGTCCCATAGCAACCCTCTCAGAGCGGAAAGACATGAGGCCACAAATACAGGGGTACAAACCCCCAACAGGAAGACCTGCAGCTCAGACCAGTGAGCTTTCACTTCTAGAAATAGGGCTGCTTCCTTTACACACAACACACACACATTGAAATTCAAATAAAATATAATGCCATCAAGAAGGGTGGATGTGCAATTAATTTTCTTGCAGGGCAGCATCTGATTAACTTTGCCAGTAACACAGTGTTCTCTGGGTGTCATGCAATTTGTTAACTTGGCTATTTATTTTGCTTGGGGAGAGTGGTGTAGGGATTAGAGTGGTCTCAGACAAATGATCTGCAGTCAGGTTTCTGATCTGTCTCTGGGTTTAAACTTTAAATCTTCAAGATTTGCATTAAAGGTAACCAGAGTTGCTTTGAGGTTTGGAAGTCCGCATGCCTCCTGCTTTGGTGCCCCTTTCCCTGTAGCTCTTCACATCATTCTAGATCATATGGGAAAAGGAGAATGTGTCTTTGAAATTCCTTCCCAAATGGGGGTTGAAAGTCATTAGTAATGAGACCTCTAAGACACCCTCATGTTCCAGTGTTCCGAGACTCTGAGGTTTTGCTCCAAGCATTATCTTTGCTTTGAGAGCCCATTGTATTGTGAGAGAATTCATCTATTCAGTCATCAATCTTTTTTACTGAGAACCTATGGGCTCAGCATATCATACATAAAACACATTTTGACTAAATAAGCTTATATCTTGCAGTTCCCAAGTGGTGATGCACATCTATAATTATTGTAAAAAATGATAAGCTTCACTGTACTTTTCCTTTCCATTTTAGAAGTAGGAGTGGGTGTCTTCCTAATCATTCTCCACCATGCTTTTGAGACAAGATCTCCCACTGAACCCAGAGCTCACCAATTTAACTAGTCTAACCAGCCAGTTTGCCCTGAGGATCTGTCCATGGCCATCTCCCAAGTACTAGGATTACAGGAGCTCACCAACAACCACCATGCCTGGCTATATTTTTTTTTACACGTGGGTGTTAGAAATCTGAATTTAGGTCTTAATGCTTACATGACAAGAGTTTTACCCACTGAGCCATCTCCCCAGCCCCAGAGTGATGTTTTTGATGTACATCTTCCTGGGTGCAATACTAGTAATAAATGAGAACTATTTATTAGATCTTCTCCATACAGGCTCTGTGTTAGGCACTTTAATAATGATCTGTTGTATTAGTTGGTATATACTGAACATTCAGGGATTGGAGTCATCCTCACATGAGCCTTATTAGCTTAGTACTGGTTGTCATTCTCCTTTAACAGAAACTGAGGTTTAGAGGGATTAAGAGTCACTCAGCTGATAGATGGTGGGAAACTCAGCTTCTAGTTCAGGTTCTCTAATCTTGTTTTCAAATCAATCCTCACATTGCTTTATAAAGTAGTTACAGACATGACCATTTTATGGATAAGAAAACCAACTTGGAGACAGAACATAATCTGTTAACAGCCTTATAGCTAGAGAACAGCAGAGCCAGGCATGGATACAGACTGGTCTTGACTCACAAACCAATGTTTGTTCCACTTGGCTTTAGAGTTTATTACAGGAAAGGGAGGTGTTTACTTGCCTAAACTATTAAACAAATAGGTATTTTGGTTTGCCTGCTGTGATTGCTAATTTGGATTGTTATCTCTGGGTCAGTATGATGGAGTTTGAAGAGATGATGAGAATTCTGATTTAACAAATATATTCATTCATTAATGGATTCATGATATAATGGCATTATTGGGAGATGGTTAGGAAATGAGGCCTAGCTGGAAGAAGCAGGTCGCTGGGAGCATAGCCTTGAAGTTGTATCTGCTGGATCTCCCTATATTCTCCCCTCTTCTCTGCTTCTGACTGCCAGGGCATGAACTGTTCTGCTCTGACACATCTTAAATATCACGATGGACCGCACCCCCTGAAACTGTGAGTGAAAATGAATCTTTCCCCCTTGTTTCTGTAAAGTTTTTGATCATAGCTAAGCAATAGTAACAAATACTCCTACTACTTTCTTTTCTTGGATATCCAGTTTCAGAGGAAAATGGTTGGTACTTGGAGAGCTCATAAGAACTTTACATTTTATTACTACTTACAATGGTCTCTCTTCTTTATGAACACAATATTAAATGAATTATTCTACAATGAAATTCCTTTTAATACAATCCCAAAGTATTTTTAGATACCTAACATTTGCAAGTCTTTGCACAATGAGGATTCTAGAGAGGAGTAAAATAAAGTCTGTCATGGGGACAAGGAAGATTCCCAGATGCCACAGAAGAGGGCAAATGAGCAAAGGAACATAAGAGTATAGAGAGAGTCCTGAGGAGAAAGAACAGAAATGTCAAATGGAAACAGAGATCATCTGTGTCACAGTCAACCATAGGTCGCTGGGATGAATCTTCAAACCAGGCACAATTTGAGGGAGGAAAGTATTTATTGAAACTACAGATTGAGGGGAAGTTTCGTAGTAGTGAAAGAGGCTGGCCTTCTTTCACAAGTCCGAGCAGAGAGAAAAACCCATCACCTACACCACACACACAAAGCAGGAAACAGGCAGGAGAGCCAAAGAGAATTTCTTCTCCTTTATATAGGCTTAGGGTGGGGTCTTGCATCCCTATCCCAGACTTAATGGCTTCCCAAGTCTCTGGAATTTTCTTCCTGCATGACCCACACAGGAAAGGATGTTTACTTCCAGCTTCTTTGAGCTTCTTTATATCCTGCCCCTTGCTGAGAGGCTGCCTTTCTGTAAACACCCTAGGAGACACACCAAAGATAATTAAAAACATCCAAATTGACAACAAAACCTAACCATCACAAGTCCACCCCTTGTTAACTTGACATCAAACCATATCTCCTTACATCATGCTTAATTCCTAAATGAAGACAGTAACAAGATCATAATTCTGCCTAAAATTATATAACTCTCCCACATACAACCATGGACATGTAATCTCCCCCCAACGTAAGGCAAGGTCCCTGAACTGCGAGTTTTGTAAACCAAAACAAGCTACATGCTTTTAACATATAATGGCACAGAGCAACCATTTCCAACTGCTATGAGGCATAACAAGGAAAGACTGGGCCAATGCAAACTCAGCAAACATCCACATCTTCAGTTCAAGTCCCATAGCACAACCAGTGACTGACAGTCTCTGGATTTCCTGATTCTGTCCCTCCAGCTTGGCTGAGTACCTGGGGAAACTTCCATTCCAAGCCAACAGCACTCCATGGTAGCTCTTGCAAAGTCCTGGTATGTCCAAAACATCTTCAGGTCTCCATTGCAAACCACGGTCTACCTTCCAATGGCATCACTTGCCAATAAGGGACTTCACGCCCCTTTCCAAATAC
>PVHP010037245.1:0-17498 GCA_004024765.1 Zapus hudsonius
TTTTTTTTTTTTTTTTTTTTTTTTTTTTGAGGTAGGGTCTCATTCTAGCCCAGACTGACTTCGAATTCATTATGTAGTCTCAGGGTAGCCTGTTCCCAGGACTCCTTCTACCTCAGTCTCCCAGTGCTGAGACTAAAAGTATGCACCACCATGCTTGACTACAGTGTTATATTTTAAAATTAGGTTTATTTTTGATTATGTATGTATGTGAGTTTGAAGTGCAAGCTTATGTGTATGTATGCTCTCATGAATGTGGGGAGGAGTGGGCGTTCATATGTGTATGTGAGCTAATGAGTGGGGGCAGAGTTTGTACACATGTTCACATATCCATGTGAGGCCTAACATCTCCATGTGGGGTGATTCCCTCATCTCTTTTCCATCATATTTTTTGAGGTAGGTCTATTACAGGACCTGGATTTGTCTAGACTAGCAAAACAGAAAGCCCTGGACATCTTTTCTCCACCTTTCCCTATAGCTGGAATTATAGGCATGAACCTCTATGACCAGCTTCTTTGTGTGTTCTGGGGATCTGAACTGACATTCTCATGCTTGCAATACCAACACTGTTATCAGCTGAGAATGTTCCCCAGACACACAGTCCACGTCTTTTGGGCCAGGGTCTCCCAATGGCTAAGATCTCACCAAGTATTCTAGATTGGCTGGCCAATGAACCCCAGATATCCACTTGTCTGAATCGCCATAGTGATGGTACAAACAGTGGCCCATCATTGACTGTGATATGTCCCCATTCCCAACCCTAAAGCACTCACTTTTTAAACCTCAAATTTCAAGTGCATTCTTATCTTGATTTACAGTTAAGGTTAAAGCCACTTTTAGCAATTAAATTTAATCATTAATTCATGCTGTTTTCCTTGTATCTGTGTTAAGGCACATGACCACACATCTTATGTACCTATACATTTTCTTAGGAAAATATGTGCTATTGGTATTGCCTAATGACAACCAGAAAATTCTATTTAAATGCACATATTTAGTTTTTTACATATTTAGTTTTTCATTCCAGACAATTGCATGACTGAAAACAGCTTAAATATATAGGGACAGATATTCTTACATAGAGACACATATTTCTGAATGTGACATAGAAACCTATTTCTCACCTTTTCTTAAAAGGACAATTCCAAGTTGACACATATTTCTTCAATAGATAAAATCAGCTACTTTAGACATAAACCCAGACACTAATCTATCAATTTGTCTTAATATGTAAGTGACATTTTATTCCTTTTCCCAAATGTGCATTCCGAGGAAAGACACTAAACACTGGAGGGAAACTTGACCACTTTGTCCATGTGAATTTTATGATCTACCTCTCATAGGCTAACAAATAATTTTATTTAGGTTTCTATGAGAATGAATCTCTTTTCTGAGTCTATCAGAAGTCAATGTGCTTTCTCAACCTGTGAATTCCTCTCTTGTGGGAGCCATGCTTATTTCTTTTGTTTGACGAATGACTGGCTTCATGCCCTTGAACTTCTCCATTGGGTCTGCCTTGACTTCTACCTCTGTAGTTAGTTAATGCTGATGAAGAGAAAATGGGTGGTAATGTTACTAAGTTTCTTTGTTTGTATATAGTGACTTTAAATATTGATACTGATATGGATCTTTTTATTAGTTCATAAGTGTCTCAACTTGATACAATATATAACTGGCATTTTCTTTACCAAATAGATAAAACATTGTAATATGGACTTCCATCACTTTACAGTCCATAATTGCTCTAACCCTTGTAAGTATGAACTCCAAGCTCTTTATCAGAGATGATTCTAATGTAATTATCTAGAAAGTAACAAGGAAATCCATTAAACACCTGGATGGCCATAAGAAGACATATGCCTGAAGTTGTTTACTTCCAAATTGCTTGCATATTGCAATTTGGCTAATCTATATCTAGAGTCCAGTAATGCTCAGTTTGATTTATCATATTTATAATTAATTGATGACATAAATTTGCATATTTTAATTTTTACTCTTATTTTGTTTTCTGAAATCAGGATACTTAATGGCACTACTGTGGATATGTTTTAATTAGTAGAAACAATGCTCTTATTTTTACATACTTTATCATACAGAAAATAACATTTATAGATTAAATGTTAGATATAATAAGAATCTAATGAACAAATAAATATTTTTTTTTAGTCAGGTGTAGTGTGGCACTTCTGTAATCCCAGAACTCTGAATAGGCAGGCAAACAGGTCCCGAGGACAAGGGCAGCCTAGGTTGTGTCAAAATTGAGGCCAATGTGTTCTACATAGTGAAGTCTTGTCTCAAACTACAAATCTTGTTTTATGAGAAATAACAGAGCTATTGAAGAGCGTTACCTAGTGTCATATTTCTAGGACTCAATAATTTAGGTTAATTCTTAACAGAATGTGGAGCTCCTATCCAATGTTGAATACTGATCATATCCTGCACATAATGAAAATTAAAATCTAATGGACACTCAGTTCTATTTTGTTATTAAATAAGAGGTGGTAATATTCTAATTAATATCTGCCTCTTCTGTAAACACATATTCCCTTGTTAAAATCCGAACTCCTCTTGTTATCCAAAGTAAAACTGTTTTTTTCAAATACAGTCAAGTGAATCATATAATTTGTTTTCCAATATATTTTCTGAAATATTTAATTCATTTCTCATGCTTGAAAAAATAGAAAAAAAAATGAAGACACAATGATTAAGATATACCCTAAAATCCGTAGCACTTTTGTGCTTCTTCAAACTCACAGGTTTTTTGTTAATTTCACTATTTCCATTGTCATTCCATAGTAAGCCTATAATCACCCTAAATTCAACATATCCAAAATATAAGTGTCTGTCTTTCCTTCCACACCTGGCTACTTGGTGGTTGAGGTGATGTCTCGGTGGTTAAAGTTCTGGGTGCTTGGATACACTGCCTGTAACCTCAGTGCTCAGAAAGCAGAGAACAAGGTTCTAGAAACATCCAAGTGTCCAAAGTTCAAGTATGTGACCTGCCTCAGTACATAGGATGGAGATCTACTGAGGAAAACAGCAGATATCAATCTCTGTGCACTTGCACTTGTCCACACACATGCATGTGCGCGCGCACACACACACACACACACACACACACACACACACACACACACACGCAATCGCACCATATGTACAAAATATGTATGGTTAGTGTACTTTATTCACATGCCACCTATTGAATCTTCAGCTTACATTTTTAATAAAACTTCTTTCATTACTGCCTTTATTTTCTCTTTTCCTTCTGGAGTCCCCTTGAACACAGGATGTGATTCTCCAGCTTTCCTGAAATGATTCAGCAGTTCTACCTTGTGTATGTGTACTGGCCGGCACTGCTTCAACATATTCTTCTCAACTGACCTAAAACACAGCTTGATTATAAAGTCCCTCTCCCCCCCCATGCACTTCTGTGATGCTTTTCCTAGTCTTTGTTCAAAATACCTGCTTATTTTATAACAGATTGCTTATTGGTCACATTACCATGGGGTTATTCTCTTATATCCTTGCTCACTCAATCCCATTCCATTTAGGACCCTCCTCAGTTGAGTTATTGACATTTGGGGGTCATAAATTCACCAGTCAATCTCTGCTTGGGAGAGATGCCTCTGGGTACACAATCCCACGTTGTGTCTCCAACAATCTTTCTATCTCATCTTCCACTATGTATTCTGACCTTAGAGGGTGTATTATAAGTCTCCTTTAGTGTGGAGTGCTCAGTGGCCTCTGGTTTTCTGCCTTAAAGAGCTTTGGGGCCTTCCACACCTGGCTACTTGGTGGTTGAGCATGGTTGGGATCTACCAACATCGCCCTGGGTGAGGTCCTCAGTTTTAAGCATTACATCAAAATCTGTACATTCCCATTTCTATTACTGTATACATCATACAGTTTGGGAGGTATTTGCTTATCTTCTTACCTTCCCAAGTAGTCCCATGACACTGTAGGAGCTGCTTAAAACTAGTTACAAGTAAACATTAGAGAAAGGACTCTAAAGGAAGGTTTGCCTACATAAGACAATTTTTATCTTCTATGGATATTTGGATATATTTGGGTACTGCCATCATGGAACCAGATATCTATATTTTATAGGTGTCAATTATAATTCTCATATAAATGGTTATTCTAAAAACATGAAATCAAACTCAGGAACTAGAATACACAATACTCCTTACACCTTGTTCTCCAGGCCTAAATTACACCAGCTTTTAAAAGGAATTATGTTCTATTTCAAGGACCAGATAAAGAAGATTCACGTGGCAAAAACATTTCATTCTGTATTTAATCTTTTGCATGTTTTTATTCACTTAAGCAAACCTTCGAGTTGCCTTAAATTTGAAATCCCTTCCAGTAAGGTCCAGTTTTTTTTTTCACTATATAGGACCAGTTATGGATGTAGATAACTGGTCTCTAAGAGGATATCTAGTCTGTTGCTGACATTAAGCCGAGTCTGGTATTTGAAGGAGGGATACTCAGTATCCTCCATATGGTATTCATCCAATATTCTGAGGATGTGGGATGGTCACAGACTCTGGAACACTCTAAAGGGCAGAGCACTTCCAGAAGTAAATAACCACTATATTCCTGCTGTAGTAAGTGACCTGAACTCATCCTTCCTTCAGTTTCCACCACGTGACTTATTTTTGTGCTATTCATAAACACACAAAATAAGCCCATGCTGCCTCTGACTGAAAAGAATAACATTCAACCCAGTTTCACAGGCATAACTGATCCCTGTAGCCATGCTTAAGATAGTAGAGGACAGTGTTCAAAATAAGCCATGAGTACAAACACAGATATGGTCAAATGCTTTTGTGGGCATTAAAGATAAATAGACAATTCACATTTTCAAATAGGAATGTATTCCAATGATTACATTTATACTTAAAATATATTTTATTACTTCATCCTTTTAAATTACTGAGATAACACTCTTAGGGAAATGCACTGAGATATAAAGCATGCATATATGTATATATAGAGTTTGAACATTTATGCATGTATAAGTATAATTAAAATATAATATGGGCTTAAGGAGGATAACAGAATAATATAAGATCATGAAAATATAATCTTGCCATATAATTTATTACACAACATTTCTTCACTTAGGAAGCTGAGGCAGGAGAATTTCCTTGAGTGTCAGGCCAGTCTGTACCATAAAATGTAGCTGTTTCTGAAAAGAGGCAAAGAACATACAAACAAAATTCCCAGTATTTTTTGTCAGAAGCATTGAAATCTTTACTTTTCATACAGTTTAGGTTAATATTTATTTTTAATTAAAGACATATTAAATAATTAATATGAAATATATGCACATTTTATAGTATATATTTATTTACATTATTACAAACAATTATTTTAAATGTCACTTAAAATTTTACTATTCTACTTGATGAAGAATATTTAGTGTATATTATATATATATATATTATATATATATATATATATATATATATATATATATATATATATATATATATATATATATATATATCATATATATGGTATTAAAAGGGTGAGGAGGCATGGTGGTGCTCTCCTTTTAACCCAATATTTGGGAGGCAGGTATCTTCAAAAGTTTAAGGCCAGTCTGAAACTACATATTAGATTATGGGAGACCCTACCTCAAAAAAAAGAAAGAAACCTAATCATACACTAATAAAATAATTTTTTTAAAAAAGAAAGAAAAGCACTATAAGATCACCGAATTCTGAGCCTAAATTGGCCTAAAATGTATCTTGCTCTGTAGTTTCAAGGATATTTTATCTCAAAAACCTCATCGTTCCTCACACACATCAATGACCTTCTTTTCTAAACAGTGTGTCTGGGTGACATTTACTGTCTTTCCTTCTGAAGGATACCTTCAACTTGACATTTCCAGGTGCTTTTAGCACAATCTTTACTTATTTTAATTTTTTTCATCTTTTTCTGTTTGTGTTGAAATGTATGCTGCTACTCATATTATGAATGTGTTGTTTGATAACAAGTAGAGTCTTTTTAAATACTCAGAATCTACTTGTATATCACAATCTTTAATTCCTAACCAATAGATAGCTAAGAAAGGCATCAGATAGCATTGTGAAACCCAGAGAAGAGTTTTCCTTGCTTTGCTAACAACCTAACTCTCCTACACAAGTATTAGGAAATAGCTTGATTTAAGACTATGTTTTGTTCTGGAACTATGAAAAGTACCGGAAAATCACTTCCAAGAGAGGAATGATATCCAGGTATTGGACACTCAGAATAAAAGGTTGTTCCCTTTGATGTGAGAGCTGTTTTGTTCAGTACAATAGTAAAGCTGTCAAAATTGTGTTCAGAACTTTTAAGCAAATGAAATGGCATAGATGCACTTCTTGGTTTAATCACACAAATGATTCATGATCTCTTTGTTTATCTTGCATTGCCTTTTTCTATTACATTTCATGAATGTCATCATAAATGATGGATGTGCATTGAAGATGTGAGATTTTCCTGGTGTTCGTGTTATGTACATGAAATTATTTTTTTTTCATTGAATACTTTTATTCACTTTCAGCTCAGCATTATTATTTCCATCATTTCCGTTTCCATTCATCTAATCCAATTTTGTACTTAATTTTATGTTTTCTAGATTGGCCAATTCTTTACAAACATCTCATAAATACAAGTCCATTTATTGTTTATTTTTTTATCCAATCTGGGAATAACTTTAGAAGACTATTTTCCTAAATGAAACTTCCATTTATACTCTGTCATTAATCTAAGTTCTTTCAAAGCTTGATCTGAAAGCTGCTATATCCATCACAGAAATGGATTTCAAACTTAGACTTTCCTTCTCCATGACACAATGGTTGGATTTCATAGTAGCATCAGTATGGTTTTTGAAAGTTCGTTGAAATACACCCACTTTTCAAAACTCACATGTCTCTTCTTGCATCATCATAGACATAGAAAAGTCATTATATCAAACTTTGAAATAATTTTGACACTCACTAAAATTTGCACTACAGAACCCCCTCAAATGTCTACATTGCTCTGTCTTTATTATTATTATTATTATTATTATTATTATTATTTTAACAATTTATTTATTTATTTATTTATTTTTAATTTATTGTCCATAATGAGTTACAACATTTAGTGGGCAAACAATGAGTTGCAATCGCCAATTCCCCGCTGCCCTCCCCTCCACCCTCCAGTGGATAACCTCCTCCATGGGTCGTCTGGATCAGTCCTTGTGACAGGGGACCATGGATAGCCTAGTATTCAGCTAGGTTCTCCTGGCCATGCCTCTGGATAATCTCCCCCACCAAGGCTCTCACAATCTTTCCGCCCCCTCTTCTGCATAGTTCCCTGAGTCCTAGTGGATGAGGATTAAGGCTGCTTTAAGGTTGTGAGCTTAGGGGGTCTTTGTGTTGAAATCGTTGGTCTTTATTATTATTGTGGTTAAGATAAATGAAATTTAATACAGTGGAGTGGCCAGGTAGATTGGAAAGGTGTGCAAGTATCTAGTGCGCAGGCAGGCAACTCCAACTTCAGCAAGAACACCACCATAAGTGGTTTACACTTCTAACTTTAGACACATGATGCATGCCTAAATACTTCAGGAAAATGCAAATAAATAGGTGCCCACAAATAAAATGTTCTGTGACCATAATGGCATTTGGATAAAAGAGTAATGCCATCTTAAGCTATAAGGTCAACAGATACCTACACCTAGAATAAGCCCTGATCCTGCAGGGTATGCTAATTGTCACCAAACCAGGTAAATACAAGCATTCTTATTCTCTGCTTTTGCTGGTATCATTACTGGATACCAATTATCGTCCAAAACAACTGGGAAAGGAAAAAAGTGAGAGGGGGAGAGATGGTAGAAAGCATGAGAAACTTGGAAATACAGCATGGGAAGTTTATCTTTAGTTATAGAAAATACAGAAAACATGAGTTTTGTTTTTTAAGCAAGAAATTGTATAACTAGTAGAAATTGAATACTTTGTTCATGTTGAGACAGAGAGACGAGAGAGAGAGAGAGAGAGAGAGAGAGAGAGAGAGAGAGAGAGAGAGATCTGTCATAATTGAAGAGAAAAACAATTCCAAGATCAGCCCCTGCTAACAGGCTGAAGATTCAGTGCCACCAATGACACCCATGATTAAGGTGAGGAAAAAAATGTGTGACCCAGCTCAATAAGACAACACCAATTACCAATTCTTCCTTTCCCTGGCCCCCGGTTCAGTTCTGGTAGTCATGGATTGGAGTGTACCAGTCCCATAGTGTGTACGTTCCTCTTTACTTTGCTACTGATACAAACCATCTTGTTTAGAAAAAATAAATAAATCATATGCAGAAAGAAAGGTTTATATTCTATTTTCTAATGATTTATGGGTTCTGGTGTTTGAAGTCATCACAGGGTGGGCATCACAATGCACCTTGCTTTGCCAGCATGCTACAAGATGCCCACCTCACACTGTCCCCATATGCTGACCCCTCTGCTGGGGAGCAACTGGAATGATTCAAGACAGATCACACCCAGTGACTTTAACATGCTCTTTTTCATTCAAGACACTAAAGTCCTTTATAAGCTTATCTTTTTTATTCCTTTTGTTTTGTGACATGCAGTATATTTCTTTCCTGATTTATCCCCCTGAATCCTGAAATTTCCTGGTGTGCACCACCATAAGTGGCTTACATTTATAAATATAGACACAGGGTGCGTATACATACATCAGGAAAATGCTAATGAATAGAGCCACAAATAGTGTTCTTTGACCATAGTGGTATTTGGCTAAATGATCAATTATATAAAAAAATAAACAATTTCATGCACTTTCATGTTTAGCAACATAATGCAGAGTAACTATGACTTAAAATGAGGGGTCAAGGAAGGGTTAATTGGTACATGACATGTAAAGAGAAGGGGAGAAGATATTGGGGTGAGGAGTGTAATGGGGTACAGTGGGGATTAGATTTAGCAGTGAGGAATGAGAATCAACTGAAACAAATTTTATTTGAAAAGACCAGAATGGATGATAGCTACATTTTGTGATCCAAACAAAAGGACATATAGAATGAAGCAAAGAAAGAAAGTTTGGAAATCATAAAGAAAAAAAAAACTGAATTACTTTAAAAAAAGCACAATGTTCTAAGTCTCTTTGTGTGTCTTTTCAGAGTAAAAAGTAACATTCTCATTGCATTATTTACAGTTTAAGCTTCACCAAATGCAATGAATCCTGGACTCTCTACAGCCGGGCTTTCCATGTAGCCTAAAAATGAATGCAGAGCTTCCTTGTTTTCTGGGTCCCACTGTTATGCAGGTGTTACTACATAGGCTGTCTCTTAGGAAGTTCAAGTAGTACACACACACATCGTGTGGTACAGCTTTCTTTCTCACAGGTATTATATATTTTGTCAGCATGAATGCAAAATGAGACAACTTGTCTTTTTCTGGGGGGTGATATACTGGTATGACCCACAGCATCTGCTCCCTAAAACACTTATTAAATGACAAACCCCCAAATTCTGGAGTTTTATTCTCCCTCTGCCAAACATATGTTTAGTCAACACATCTGGGCTGCTTTCCCGGGCTCATTCCCTGGGGACAATCAGAATGCTCTTTTGGGGAGCAAATTATTTTCTGTGGGATGCCTATAGGGCTTAATTTCTGGAGAAATCGTTTCACTCTCTTCCCTAGGCAAAGCCAAATGCTATGATAACTCTTGATGACTGGCATGGGGAAGAAACATTTCCAGGTCAACAGGGTTCTGTGAAAGGAAGACATGTTGTTTGCTCTAATAAAGACAGTTCTTCCCCCTGCAGAACCTGGGATTGGAATCTAATTATTTTTGTAATAATCTCTGCACTTGCAAAATACATATGATTTACCAGCCAGAAATATATTGTTAAAGATGGATGGAATAAGAAAGATATTCTAAACTTGGATGGTATACTTGTCATGATTCTCTCTGGAGTGTGGTGGAAAAAATGTTTGATTTATTTCCATTTTCTACATATAAAATGATAACCTAATTTCAAATGACTTTCACTTGGCATTTGCCGGTTTTTATTTTTATTTTTTGTCTTTACACCTTAGGTAAGAGAGCTCATATGAATGGGCTTCCATTTAGCCTTATGACTATAAATAATCCATGTGTTCCCACTCAGTGAGTCTCGAAGGAAATCTGATTTCATTCCCTGAGCATCTGGATTCCTCACTCTGACATTGGAGGAAAAATGGAATTTCAAGTTTCTAGAAACAGCAACTCAAAATTGGGATAAGCTCTTCTAAAATTTGAGTGGCTGGAGAGATGGCTCAGATGTTAAAGTCATTTGCTTGCAAAACCTGCTGGCCTTGGTTTCATTCCTAGTATCCACATAAAGCTAGATATACAATGTGTCACATGTATCTGGAGTTAGTTTCCAGGAGAAAGAAGCTCTGAAACTGCCCTCTCTCAAATAAATAAATATTTTTTTTAAATCATTCAAAATTTGAATTAATGTCACCACCCCCCTCCACCCACCCCCCCACACACACACACATACACTCTGGTAGCTATTTTTCCTACTAATGGTCAATGTTTCTTATGCACATCCATTAGAAATATTCAGAATATTCTCAATACAGAGTCCTTTTTGAAGAGGTTCTAACTTATTTTTAAGAATAGGCTTTGGATCTGTGACAGAATGACAAATGTTGTAATTTGCCTTGGATGGGAAGTTTTCTCAGCAGGTACGAATTTACCTGCTAAAAACTAAAACGTGGGATGGCCAGTGTGGTAGTTTGAATATTATAGAGGAAATGTGTGCCCTATAGACTTGGATGTTTTATTAAAATTGAGTTTACAACTTCAGCCCCTTGCAAGCAGCTATCTGCTACTTGGGGGCCTGCCACTGGGAATGGATCTTACTTCCAGCCCGAAGGTGAGGAAAAGAGCATTTTGAGTCTGGCAGGTTCACCCTTGCTCCTTGGTGGTGTTGGCTGCTGGATGCAGTTCCTCTCTCTGCTTGGATGTGTGGAAGTACAGAATTTCTTCTGCCTTGGATGGAACTTCCCCTGGATCTGTAAGCTTTAAATAAATCCCTTCCTCCATAAACTATATCTGGTTGGATGTACATTCCAGCAACGTGAAGGTGTCCACAGCAGCCAGGCACCCTAACTGTGAAATGTTTTGGTTTGGGAACAGTGAGAAAGATTGTAAATCTTCTTATGATGACACAATTTTGGTGTCTCTTCACCAAACTTAGATATTTTCCTAGGCATCTAGTAATCCATTAGCAGGCTGCATACCAGTTTCATTCTAGGGGCTCCAAGAACAATTATGGACCTCCACAAAGCTCTGTATTTGAAAGCACTCAGATTAACACTCCATTCTTGCCTCTATGATGAAACTTGGATGTTCAGGAGCCCTAAAGCATCAGCCTCTTATCAGGGAAAATGATGGACATCCAGCCTTCTGCAGCACAATTCTATCCCTCGCCAAGGATGACAACAGTCACCTCAATGATTCTCAAAAACATCAACTGAATAAATAAATAAATAAATAAATAAATAAATAAATAAATAAATAAATAAACATCAACTGTCCTAAATGCATGTATCAATTCTTTTGAAAAGGGAACAGTCTTCTGGGAACTCCCACAATCCTTTTTTTTAAAAAAATATTGTATTTATTCATTTTCAAGCAAATAGAGAGAGAGAGAGAGAGGGAGGGAGAGAGAGAGAGGAGAGAGAGAGAGAACCAGGGCCACCACCTTGTGGGTCTGGCTTATGTGGGTCCTGGGGAATTGAACCAGGGGCCTTAGGCACTGGAGGCAAGTGCCTTAACCGCTGAGTCATCTCTCCAGCCCTCCCACAATCCATTCTTGAGGGACAGTGAGGGAATGATACCTGAAATTCCCTCTATATCATTCCTTGTGGCCGGAGGCAAGTATGGAACCAGTCTTTTAAAATATTTTATTTATTCATTTTCAAGCAGAGACAGTGAGAGAGAGAGAGAGAGAGAGAGAGAGAGAGAGAGAGAGAGAGAGAGAGAGAGAGAGAGAGAGAGAGCACCAAGGCCATCACCCTTATGGGTCTGGCTTACGTGGGTACTGGGGAATTGAACCCAGAACCTTAGCCACTGGAGGCAAGTGCCTTAACCGCTGAGCCATCTCTGCAGGCCCTGGAACCAGTTTACTTGTATTAAAAACAAGCTTTGAATCTGGACTTGAGTGTTAAACGAGAAAATATCATTCCCCACCTCTCTGTTGCTTCAAAATGAAGATTAGTGAAACCAATACATTGGCTTCATTAATTTTATCTTTTGGTGGATGATTCTGTAAATCTACTGCTATGAAGTTTTTATTTTCCAGATATGTATGGATATCTTTCTTTGCAGTACATGATATACCCTGCTGGAAGAAACCTACTGATTTACTTCCTGGAATATTTGGAATATAATCCTTCCGTTCTGGGAGTCAATTGGGGACTGAGAGTTGAGGTTTATATGACCAGGTGCATCTTTTGTTTTCTTGTGGCCTGGATTAAAATGCAACCAGAAGCAGTTTGTTGAAAGAAAGAGGTTATTTTTTGCCTTATAGTTTCAAAGGGAAGCCTATCATGGCAGGGAAGGCAGGGAAGAAAAGGACAGCTAGCATTATATGTTCATCTCATCAGAGAGAAGTAGAGAGAGGAGCACAACTGGTTGAAACACCTCAGGGCTTGCTCCCAGTGACAAGGCTTCCTTGACAAGGCTCCAATTCATTAAGGAATCACAGCCTTCCCAAAGAGCGTCCCTGGTTTAGGACTAAGTATCTAAACACATGAATCTATGGGGCATTTTACTTTCAAACATACATATCATGCATGCCCAAATTGGGATCAGCAACTGATTAGCATAATGCATTAGAAGGAAGCCAACTGTTGAAATTACCTTATTTATTTTTTTGTCACTGGGAAAATAAAATAAACATCTGACCAGATGCAGCTGAAGGGAGGAACGGGATTTTCTTCCATGCTTACAGAATCCGGGGGAAGTTCTCATCAGGGAAGAAACCAGTTCACCTTTCATAGATCCATAGCAGAGACACACAACCAACAGCCAGCAAGCATGAATAGTCAGAGCTCATAGCTGGCTCTCTACACCAAGTAGGGCGGGTTAAAGATCTGCCCAATGACACTGTCTTCACCAGGGCTGTGAGAGACTCCAGTTGCTAGCCTAGTCTTAATCAAAATACCTCAGGTGATAGGGGACATACATTCACATTCAAACCACCACACCTAAATTCTTCACAGTGAAGTATAAGCTGACCCCAATCCCATCAATTTGATGGTTGAAGACTCTCAGCTGTCTCCAAATATACACAAATGTCCAGGTGCATTTGAAAACCCAGTTTCCTAGGACTTTACACACTCCAACGTCAAGTATTAAAGAGGTTGATTATGGTATGTAGTCAATCTGAACTTCATATATTCAACAGATCACTTGAATTTTTATCGTAATATCTGTCATATCTTCTTGGCAGCTATAAACATTTTATTTTAAACTTGTCACATAAGTTCTCTAATACTCTAAGGGGGCCTTTGCCTAAGAGTGAATAAACATGAATGAGCCAATTTGTTTTTCTCCAGGTCTTCTTCACTGTAATTCTTTCAGAAATCTTCCATTCTGGTTATGTTTATTTCCATCAGGGTGGAATTTGACAGCCATTCATTCTTCATCCTGGACTTTCATCCTCCATTTCAATCGTTCATAGAAAATTATTTAAGAGTAAATAATGTCACCACATGCCATAGATAAATATTTTGGCATTTTTGTATTGGCAAGATCTTCATGGTTACTCAGATTTCTTGTCGTTTGAACATAAAATGCCACCCACAGACTCACCACTATTTAGTTCATGGTGCTCTTTGGGAAGAGTGCAGAAATTTCAGATGTTCCATCCTTCCTGGAGGAAGTGGGTCATCAGGGATGGGCCTTGAGGTTCTTACTGCAGGCTTCTCTCATTTCCTACTACTTTTGTATCATGCTGGTGGAAGTGACAGCTCAGCCTCTTGTTTCTGTCACTGTCTCTTCACAACTGTAAAGGACTCTATGCCCCTGGGAACTGTAAGCCAAAGTAAACTGTTTCCTTCCTTGAATTGCCTCTGCTCAGGTGTTTGGTCTGAGGAATGAGAAAAAAATACAATCCATAAACATATCATCTCAGTTCTTGGATCCCATCATGGAGTATATTTTGGGGATTATTGCTCTGATCTAGTACTATTGAAGTCAGTTTCAAAGTAGGAATGCACACTTATCAGAATTGAAAATAAAACAATTAAAATATAGGATAGCTATAACAAAGATGAGGAAAGACTTTCAGGGATTATCTAGTAATGGTACAACACAGTGGTTAACAATGAGTTACCACAATCATACTTAGGTGCTTAGCAAAGAAAAAAAAATTAAATCACTTTACCAAATCAACAAAACAGAACACTAGGAGGCAATGGCACCAGAAACAAAGAGCCTTATCAAGGGTTCACCAGGAGAATTTGAAAACATGGAAGATTTTTCAATGAGTGTCTGAGCTGTGAAAAGTATATAAACATGGTTGCACATACAAGGCAAGTAAAATCAGCAGCGGGAAATATCCTGAATTCTCTCTCCGTGCACTATTTGATCTTTCTGCATTGTCTATAATTAGGAAAAAATAAATCTACAATGATTATGCAAAAACCAATGATCATTCCTCTATCATTCTTGATTTTATATGTAGGGTAAATGTAAATTAAATACAGAACACTCATTGAGGTATGTCAGAACAGAAAGGAGTAGTGAATAGGGGAAAGGAAAAAGGACAAGCCAGAATGGTTGGCCAGAGTGCCACATGGAGATGCTGATAGCAGTTTGACGTTTCAGTAGTAAAACATCAGAGCGGCCATTATACATTGTCCAAATCTGCCTCAAATGCATTGCATCCTCAGAGAAAATCCATCAATTTCCCATTTTTGCCATTGAATTTTTAGTGAACATAACACATTCCTGATGGAATTCAGTCTCTTTTCTTCTCATGAAGAGACAGCTCAGAGCCATTCCCTCATTCCTAGGGGATCTCTAATGTTTAAGCTTCCTAGAGAAGAAAGCAGCAGCCTTGAAGACATCCAGATGGTATTCAAAGAAACAACACACCTTTTTCCCACACTGAATTTGACAAAGTGGATATTCTAGTATTTGTCACTGCTGGGAATGAATGCCTAGGCTGTCAATCCCCTCCCCAGGACAAAAGACAAGATTCATTGCCCGCTGGGAATATCAAAGTAATTCAGGATAGGAAAGGTTACTGCAATTGCTTAAGCCATCTTTTTTAAATATCATTTATTCTCAAGCAGATATCTCTATCTCTATCTATCTATCTATCTATCTATCTATCTATCTATCTATCTATATCTGTATCTATATGTATGTCTATATGTATATCTATTTATCTATCTATATCTATATCTATATCTATCTCTATCTCTATCTCTATCTCTATCTCTATCTCTATCTCTATCTCTATCTCTATCTATATCTCTATCTCTATCTCTATCTATATCTATATCTATATCTATATCTATGTCTATATCTATATCATCTATATCATCTATCTATCTATCTATCTATCTCTCTATATATATATATATATATATAGAGAGAGAGAGAGAGAGAGAGAGAATGCAAAGGAACTCCAGATGCATGTGACACTTTGTGCATCCGGCTTATATAGGCTCTCGGGAATTGAACTAGGGTAGTTAGGCTCTGGAGGCAAGCACCTTAATCTCTGAGCCATCTCTCCAGGCCCCAAAGCCATATTTTTTAAAAAGAGCTTTGGTCTTTGCTTTTGAACCACATTTAGGATGTTATTTTAGTGTGACTAATTCCTTTGTGATAAGTCCTAAATTGTTTACATATAGTTTGAACTTTATACTTAAAATAACATATGGAATGGCATCTGTTTATTCTGGAAAGATGATAATAATGTGCCCAAGACAGCAAGACAAAATTATATTTCTTATGATTAAAACTTAAAATCCCACTGTGTACATGTGAGAAAAATTTTGTTTGGAATTACAAGAAAAATAACCTTGAGTATCATTACAAAGTTTGAATATTATAGATAATTCTCTATTTTAACTGTTGTATTTATTTTATAATAAGCATTAGGCATTACACTTAATAACTTAATAAAAGTAAATTTTTGAATTACCAACCTTCAATGTTGCTACATTTTTTTGTAGCCTGATTGATGCATCACCATCATTCTTTAATAACTTTATTAAAAAAGTATATCACAACTCTTTATTTTACTAATATGAACTGAAATAAAATGTCAAGATGCATTAATGTAATATGATCATGCCCTTTTGCTATCTAGCACTCAATATTATTTATAAATGGAACTCAAAGAAAATATCATTTGGAAGAATAAATCAAGTCTTGGTGACTTCAGATACAGCTTATATTTTTAAAGTTGATATGATCATGTTAACTAGATTTTCCAGGAGAACTTATATAAAAAAATGATGAGTTATATGGATAAAATTTTTGTTGCCATAGAATATAGTAGTGGTGTCTTCAATGCATAATTAAAATATGCTGTAGTTGTATTCTGTTTTTATATTATTTTTATATTTAGAATCTATTCCTGTGATATTAACATCAAGGGGCTTTACCTACATCCTTATTTAGCATCTTAAGATATTAATTTTGCAATCTTCTGCCCAAATCCTGGTAAATATCACTAAAATATATGCTGCACATTGTTTCCTCTGTGTCTTACAGAAACAAATGAAAATGAACAGAAGTTAGGGGTACCATCACAAGATTTGCTCATACAATGCATCTAATTATTGAAAATAGAGATATTTTAAAAAATGGGTTAATGTCCAACTCCCATCCTCTCTCAGAGCGTTCCAGGCGAGATCTCCTGGGGGCATTTCATTCATTTCAACATCATTTACCTAAATCTGGCTCCCACTGCAGTGATGGGAGGTTTTGTTCCTAATCACATATATGGACTGTGAGGGATGAACACATACTTTGATTTAGTTTGAAGACACAGATTTGCTTTCTTTTTTTCAACCACAGTCACAAGCTGCCAGAGAAGTTAAAGATTGCATAAAGAAGACCTAATCTCTTTATAGTCACTGGTGATTTCTTTTGGTCTAGGTTTAGCACTCCCCAACCAAAGATCAATGCACGAAAGTTTTCACCTGCATGACCTGTGCTCTACCCATCCGAGAGCACAGGGAATGCTTTCTGATAATACTAATACTAAGACACTTTCTCTTGAAAGTCAAATGTGCTTAGGAATACATGTCTTTGTTTGACAAGGACCTTATCTGGTAGTCTCCAATGTAAATAAAAATCACATGATGCTTGAATGACAACTTCACTCATCTGTAGTCTTAATGCCAATAGAAAATGTGTTATTATTATTTGCCCTGCAGTGACTCGAATGACTGGGCAGCAGATCAAAGGTGATCCGGTGAGGTTAACCACTAGGC
>PVHP010037247.1:0-17303 GCA_004024765.1 Zapus hudsonius
AAGTTCAGGTTAGCAAAGTCCTGCATATCCATGGTGCCAGTTCGGGGAGAACCTCAGACAGAATCTGTTGAGCCACCCCCTCATACTGTGTATGTATTGTGTATGTACTTGAGGTGTAGGAACTGTGTGAAGTACAGAGAAGTCCCAACTTTCATGAATCTCAGATTCTAAATATAGGCAAGTTAATAAACTGATTTGAGAAAATAAAGTATTTTTTTCAGATTTTTTTTTTTTTGAGGCAGGTTCTCACTCTAGCCCAGGTTGACCTGGAACTCACTCTGTAGCCCCAGGCTGGCCTTGAACTCACAGAAGTCCTCCATCTCTCCAGCCCATTTGGGTAATTTCATGGAGAAAATAAATGTTTAAGTTTGCAGAGTGGGAAGAATTAGAATGTAAATGATCGCTGTAGTAATGATTGAGGAAAGTCTAAGGAAAAATGAAGTGTGAAACTGCTGTGCGTAGGGACACTGGTTTCCTATGGTCTTCTCGTCGTCCAAACCTTGGCAAACAGTGGCCCTGAGGACAAAGTTCCATCTACGGGTCATTCATCCAAGGATGCGCAACTTTCCTATAACAAAAGGAAAAAAAATAAACAGAGGAAGGTACAACTCTGCTAGAAATGAAACCATCATCAATTCCCCCGACTTTCCTTAGTAACTCCAACAGGTGAATTCATCCCAAGGTCCAGGGAATTGACAGATTATAAAAGAAACCATACCACCAACCCAACCGGATAAAGTACCTTAGACAAGGTGTTTTCCCATTGCTAGGGCAAAATGCCTGACAGACTTCAATCAGTTTAAGAGATGAAGGGCTATTTCAGTTTATGGTTCTTGGTGACAGTCCTTCATGGCAGAGGACAGCAGGAGCTCCAGGCAGCTAGCTACTCACATTCAGTTCACAGTGAGGAAGCAGAGAGCGATGAATGGCTGCTCCTCAGCCAGCTCTCTTCTTGTGATGCAGTCCAGGATCCAGGCCTGCAGAATGGTGCTGCCGACAGTTACAGGGGGAAGTCCTAATTGATATCATCTCTCACAGACATGCACAGAGGCTAACCTCAACTAAACAGTCCATCCCAGGCGGTTCTAGGTCCTGTCAAGTTGACAATTAATATAAATGTCACAAAGGGCGGCATATTCTGTTCTGAGCATGTAGGTGAAGATCTGAACCTCCTTTGGGCATCAAGATGAAAATAGGTGTAAATTATTCCATCAAATCCCATAGTGGACTTGACTAAAAAGTCTGCTAATATTGCCCAGGACTTTGTTTTATTTGCAGAGTGAGAACTGGCTGTTTCAGGAGATCTGGAATGAATGACTCTCTTCTATCCATCAAGAAATAACTTTTACTTTCTTCTGTGACCCAAACAATAATTAAGCATAATTGGAACTGTATTAAAAGCTTTGTCCAGGGGCTGGAGAGATGGCTCAGTTAAGGTGCTTGCTTGTAAAGTCTAATAACCTGGGTTCAATTTCCCAGTACCTAGACACACAGGGAGGCACATGTATCTGAATTTCATTTGCAGAGGCTGGTGGCACCCATTCTTTCTGTCTCTCCTTTCTCTACTCTCTCTGCTTGCAAATACATAAAACTAATATAAGAAGGGAAAGCTTTATCCAGTGTTGCCACAATCATTTATATACAAGAGCAATTGAGTCATAATGTTCCTTCTGTTGATGACAAACATGATTTTCCTGCCCCTAAGCCATAATGATTCGATCCATTTAATGATCCTGTAAATAGGCATCTTCATCATTCCAAGAATATCTAAATTCTATTTTAGATATTAATTTGATTTAAAAATGCACAAGGAATATGTATTCCTTATGGAAATATTTAAAAATACAGATAAAAAGATGAAAATTTAAATAATATGCCATTTGGTCTCTAGAGAAAACCATGGAGATATATTCCATGTCACCTTTCAATGCTGTCCTGATTTCATCCAGTTGTCCCCATAAACATGTTCTGAATGTTTGATCCCCAGCTGATGGCAATTTGGGAATTGGAACCTTGTTGGAGGTGTGTTGTTGGGGTTGGGTTATGGGTGTCATAGCCAGCTTCCCCTTGCCAGGGTTTGGCACACCTTCCTGCTGCCGTTTGCCACCTGCTGTGGTGGAGGTGATGTCCAGCCTCTGCTCATGCCATCGATTTCCTTGCCATCATGGAGTTTCCCCTAGAGTCAAAATAAATAAGCCAAAATAAACCCTCTCCTCCCATCAGCTGCTTCTGGTCAGGTTCTTTGTGCCAGCAACTAGAAGCTGACTTGCTATAAATACATTCTAAAGAGTATTTTTAGGGCTGGAGATATGGCTTAGTGGTTAAAGCGCTTGCTTGTAAAGCATGATGGCCTGGGTTTGATTCCCCAGAACCCACATAAAGTCAGATGCTCTAAGTGGCACATGCATCTGGAGTTTGTTTGCAGTGTACCCATACTTTCTCTGTCTCCTTCCTTCTCTCTGTCTCTCTGAAATAAAGAAATAAAATACTTTTTAAAAAAGTATTTTTAATCTAACAATGGGATTTTATCTTTCATGGTATGCTTTTTTTACTTAATATTTGTAAGTTTTCATGTGAAATCATATATAAGTGTAGCCTCACTCTTTAGGACAGAAAAAGAAAGTTGGAACCACCTTTGTTGAGTAGCTTAAATTCTTCCCACAAAATGCCAAGTTTTATCCAAAGTTTATCTTCGGAACTACTGACCTTGCTTGAAAAAAAATGCACTTGGCCGTAGACATACAGAAACGCGAAGCTCTTTCCCTTTTAAAATCAGATGGTATTATCGACTCCTATTTTAAGCTTGTTTATAGAACTAGACTAATACTGAACTGAACTTAGATATATAAAGGTGATTACAGTGCTGGAAATTTGACCTTTGCAAAAAAAAAATCCCTCCTTGTATAAACAAAGTCTGGAATATTTTAAAACTTATAAGCCAGTCAATTTTTTTTGATTTATTATAAACCCGAGTCAACAAGGAATGTCTACTTCATTTAAAAAGTAAAATATGAAAATGCCTTGGATCCCCAACAGTATTTGCAGGAGGGGACTTTGGACACCCTGGGCTTCTTGCTTCGGGCCTTAGTGAGCTGCTGGATTCAGGGACCCCCACAGGCTCCTGCATCATTGCATTGGTGGGCAGGGCCCACTCCCTCTATTCCAGTGGAGTTGATGTGTCCATGAGGATCTCATTCACATATATATGGTTTTTTGTTTGTGTTTTTGAAGTAGGGTCTCGCTCTAGCCCAGACTGACCTGTAATTCACTATGTAGTCTCAGCCTGGCCTCAAACTCCTAGTCATCCTCCTGCCTCTGCCTCCAGAGTGCTGCCACCGTTGTATTTACACTCCTGAGGCTTCCCATGGGATGACACTGTCTCCTGTTCCAGCCCCATTCTGACTCCTAGTCCGCCTGCTCCACGCCCTCCTGTAGCCACCTTTACCTGGAACTCGCTGGCTCTGAGCAAGCCACACCCCTCTCCTGTCATTGGCTGATTTCTCAACCAACCCCGCCGGACCCTTTGGGAGGAGGCTGTGTTCAGATATCGTTTATATTTTGAACAGCAATGTGAACATACCGCATACTCAGAAAGCAGAAAATGTGTTTATGAACGACTGTGGAGGTGTTGTATTTTGGATGTGTCCCCTGAAATGTTCTGAGTGACAGGCAGGGTTTCTCAGCCTGTGGCACTCTTGGGAGATGCTGGAACATTTCAGAATAGAGAGGGCACTTAAGATGTTGGAACATTTGAGAAGTGGATCATTTAAGGGTGGAGTTAACTCAGTGGTAAACTGGTTGCCAAGACTGGCCAGTGTGGGTGCTGGGTGGGACCCTGAGGTGGTGTAGATGCCTAGGTGGGATAGGCCTTGGCCAACTGGACAAAGACATTTCAGCATAAATTCTGGCACATCCATTTCACAAACCGAATGAAACACAGACAATTTCCTGAAACTACTATTTTTGCTCTTGACATTGTTAGGGGCTATTTTAGTCTAAAGTCAGAGCTTGGCCATGGGCAGTTTATTACTACAAAAATTTTATTGAAGGACCTCTGAACATGTAAAACATAGAATCATAAAAAGTTTCAAATGCTACTGGTGGAAATTACTTTCAATAGAGTAAATGATTAAATAATTTAGTGTATAAATGTACAGATCAATAAGAAGATAATGAACACTCCATAAAAAATGGCTCAGAAATATGTGTGCAGAGATACACAAATAATCAATAAGTGACAGGAATGAGTCAACCTCAGGAATCAATGTCTATGTCATGTGATATTGAGCATTCTTCCTTCCCGGGGAAATATTTGAAGTTTATGCATGATCTGACTAATTAATCTTAAGACTGATTAAGAGGGGGGAGAGAAAACCAAAACTAACAACACTGAAATGTTAACAATAAATATCTTTGAATGATAAGGTTATGGTGATATTTATTGGCTGTTATTTTTCCAATGTTCTCATCGTTCTGATTTGGAATTTGTTACCTATGAGTATGGTTGTGTTTAAAACCACATGAGACTCCTAGCTGCTGCCTCCCAGGCAGCTGTGTTTACCTGGGGCCCTGAGGCCTGTCTGTGACAGGCTTGCAGTTTGGATAAGGCGGTGTCTAAGCCTGCTGGCTCTTCCACACCAGACACGTGTTCATTGGGAGAGCACCCATCACAACCATTTGGCAGCTGTATGCAGAGAAAATCCTCTTGATCACTGTTTAAACAGAACTTGAAGTTGTTTAGGTTTGAAAAATTAGTTTTGGTTTTTATAAAAAAATGTAAAAGGCATGTTGTGTTTCTAATTTGGAAGTCTGAAGCCAGAACCTGACAAACCAGCCTAAGGGGGAAAGTCCTGTCACTTTCCTTTGCCTGATGTGCCTGTCACATACAAGTGCAATAAAAATATTGCATAAAATTACCTTAAAGCTATGTACATAAGGTATATAAAAACACAAAAATGTTTTATTTTTTAAAACATTTTTATTTATTTTTTGCTTTGCAAGCAAGCGCCTTTAACCACTGAGCCATTTCTCCAGCCCAAATAGTATATTTTAAATTTGGTCTTTTTGGTGATTTCAATCAGATGTCCTCTCCTAAACTCATGTGTTTTTAATGCTTGGTTCCCAGCTTATGGCGATTTTGGAGGTGGAGCCTTGCTGGAGGAGGTGTGTTACCAGGGGTGGGCTTTGGGGTGTTATAACCAGCTCCCCTCAACAGAGCTCAGCTCATCCTGTTGCTGCTTTTCCCCAGCTGCTGTGGTGAGGAGTGTCCCTATCATCCTGTCCCTACCATCAGGAAGCTTCCCCTGAAGACTGTAATTGTTAATATTGTAATATTTTTAGCTAGCCTCTCTCTCTTTTCTCTCCCACGTTCTCTTCTCTGTATGTGCTTTATATATAGTGTAACTCCTCAATAAATTTTGATACTTCATAACTTGAGAGAACTTCATAGCTTGTGTTTTTCACTTTTAATTACATGAAAATTTTAGATAGAGTTAAGTATTTATATAAACATTTAAGCATGACCTTGGATTATTTGGAAAACAACCCAAACAAAAAGGGCATATTTGACAGTTTGAGGAGTCAACAGTCTTTCAAATAAGTAAATAAAATAAAAATATGAAAAAAGATCCCCTATCCTAAATACTCAAATAGTAAAATTGAGAAATATGAAGGGATTGTGTATAGAGTGTTTAAAGCGCTAAAAATAGTATTAAGAATATTTAGAAAGCCATGTTTTCCTTTGAGGAGGAATTTGATTACTTAATAAAATAAAGTATTAAATTATTTTCCTTTTTTTTTTTTTTTTTACTTTGTGAGTATTTATAGAAGGAATAGCTGTGTGGTATTCCAAGAACAAGGAGATTTGGAGCTAGGGCTTTGAATACTTTGACAAATTTAGCCATGATGGGACACAAGCAAATGTAAGCCTGCAGCTAATTGGAAGTCTCTGTGCACTGCCTGCCCAGCACAGGCATGTGCTTGCAGAGGGTGAGGTGCCCACCCACCCACGGAGACGTGCTTCCACGTGGTGCTGGTTCAGGAAGGAGAACCAGGCAGATGACACTCTGTGGGGAGATAGCAGTGGAATATCAGAAGTCAGGAATTGGACTCTGGGTATCCGGCTTCCTGCTGCCTGGACTCCAGTCCTGTCACTTGACTCCTTCTGGAACCTCAGACAAGCTGACATTTTGGGGCCCCAGTTTCTGTCTGACCAAACCCCTCTCATGGAGTTCTAGTAAACTTTCATAGGCTGTGTGCAAAAGACTCAAAATATGGTCTGATATACAGAGTAAGCACTCAATAAAGGTTGAGCACCATTTCCTCCTCCTCCTCACTGTACCCTTGTCACTTCTCAATTACTACCTTGTTGAACTCCCAGACACCAAGGTACAGCTCGAGAAAGGACATCTGAAGGTAGACAGATTCCAGGCCATCCTCAGGTATGTATGTAGAAATGGAGACAAACAGTTGGTACTGGCCCCACCTATCCCACCGCCCTATAAATAAGGAAGTGAGATCATATGAATTTAACTGGAACAGCCTACCTGATGAAAGAAGTCTTGATACTGTTCCTGCCTGCCAAGGAATCAATGCTTTAGTCCTCCCTCCCCAAGTTGTTATGTGGAATATCGGATGCACCGTGTGCTGTTTCGGGGGTGAGGCAGTAATTTAGGGTTAGATGGAGCTATGAACATGGGCATTTAAAAATAGGATTAATGTTCATATAAGAAGAGGAAAAGACAGGAGTGAGTTAGTTGCTTTCTCTCTCAGCCTCTCTGCTTCCCTCTCTCCTTTCTTCCCTTCCTCTGGCCCTCCCTTGAGGACACAGTGAGAAGGCAGCCATGGAAGGCCAGGAAGAGAGGCCTCCACAGAACATGATCATGCTGGCACTACTATCTTGGACTTTGCAACCTCCAAACCTGATTCCCCAGTGCCAATGTAAAGCCAGATGCTCTAAGTGGTGCATGCACCTGGAGTTTTTTTGCAGTG
Organism: Zapus hudsonius; assembly: GCA_004024765.1. NCBI lineage: Eukaryota > Metazoa > Chordata > Mammalia > Rodentia > Dipodidae > Zapus > Zapus hudsonius. The sequence goes on from PVHP010037247.1 coordinate 6,991, forward strand.
GCTGGAGGACTAAGTCTCTTCTCATCGGTGCCTCTGAGTTATTGCCAAGTGGTCTGAAGCCTTAGAGATAGGAGAGTAGACTTTTTAGGTAGGATGTCAGCCTTCATCCCATAACTTGTTGATGGAATTGAGTTGTCCCTGGCTCTCTCACTGCCTTCTGAAAAATACAAACAGAATCTTCATCGGAGAGTGAGATCAATATAGGTTAAATGAGACACACATTGTTAATTTGGAAAGATTCTAATGGGTGTAGCCTTTCTGTAACTCTCTGAAAGTGGGAATTTCCCCTTGGAGCCTGGGTTCTTGGTCCCCATAAGATTTTGCCATGGATCCCAGTTCCAGTTAAGGGTTTCTTACCATTAAGTGGATCTCTTAGCCAATCTGAAAGCTGTTGATTACCCTCCTAGATTTAGTGCCACTATTACACAGATGAGCACTTTTTAACTTGCTGGTCTTTTCCATAGAGCAGTGTGTTCAGCATTCTGGTGACATCAGTCTGAACTGTATATCAGTGGTCTCTGCTTTCTCCAAATATCATTGCCCAGTTTCCCCTGGCATCTCATGTAGCACTTTCCAGTGCTACACATGCTACCATCTGGGAGCTGGTTACCATTCTGGATCTTGCAGGGTCTCTTGCGTTTGTGCAATGACATTCTGTATTTCCTCAGCAATAGGGTCTTACCTTTGGCCTGGGGTGGGTATTCAAGACCTGGAGAGTTTTTAAAGTAGAATTTCCTGATATTTGAGGAAACCTAGTACTGGACAAATTAGTGTTTTCCAATATCACTTTATTGTCAGAGCAGACACTGCTTCCTGTCATGCTCAGTGATACCTTTTCTGCTTTCCACATTAACAATGAAGCAGATGCTGCCTTGACTGCATTTATTTCCTTGCTAAATATAGAGAATAGCTGTCACAGGACTCTGGTTGTGTGGAAGAAATGGCAACCAAGGATGCCCATTTCCTCCTAATAGTTCCTTATGCAATCAAACGCCTAGGCTTCCCTACTTGGATCCCAGCAGCGAACACTTCTAATGTATGATCTGCTCCAACAGCATGTGGCTTGTGTTCCAGATGAGGCCATGGCTTCCAATGATCTGCTAGGGTTTTGTTTTGTTTTGTTTTCTAGCTGCTGTGTCATGATCTTGGCTCCCACTGAGCCTGACTTCACCCCAACCCCTGGATCTTTCCAGAGAACTCCTGCCAAGCTACAGCTCCTCCTTCAATATCTGTGGGATTGATGGTTTCAAAGAGTGTGTTTGCATTTTCTTGTATTATCAAAGCAGTGCATAGTAATTGTAGGAAGTTTGAAACATGCAGTTAGGTAAGCACTTTCTTTTTAACGAGCCCTAATCCTACTGTCCTGTATAGTCTGTAGTCTGTAGCTGATGGTTGGGTGATTGAAAGGAAGGGGAGGTCTAGAGAGATGACTCAGAGGTTAAGGCTGTTGCCTGCAAAGTCCAAGGACCCAGGTTCAATTCCCCAGTAGCCACAGAAAGCCAGATGCACAGGGTGGCACATGCATCTGGAATTCTTTTGCATTGGCCAGAGACCCTGGTGCACCTATTTCTCTCTCTCTCTCTCTCTCTCTCTCTCTCTCTCTCTCTCTCTCTCTCTCTCTCTCTCTTTATCTCTCATAAATAAATAAAATATTTTAGGGGGAAGAACTGAAATTCCAACAGAGCCCAATGGGACATATGTGATAAGAGATTAAAGAAACACTAAGCAAGCAGGAGGAGAAAGATCAGGGCCTGAGGAAGAAACAGTCATCTAAGGATGATAATAATAGCATAACTTAACTCTTGGTCATCTATTGCTCTCCACAAGTGAGGCTTCCAAAACACCAGAAGAAAATATTCTAAAGTTTTTTTCTCCCAAGAAACATTATAAATTGAGAAGTTTACAAAGAACTTCATTGAACAATGCCCGCTAATTTACCTAAAACAAAAAACTCGACTTCTTGTGTCCTTGAGTCACTACTGGTGTGGTCCAGGTGGTTTCCATCCACCCTCTACTTGGCCTTCTTACCTCTCAGCATCTCCCATGGGGCTCCCCTTCCCTATCTCACAACTGATGAGTGACAGTGTCTTGCAGTCACCAAAGTCAGCTCTAGGTGGCTTCATAATGCCCCTGCTCCCTGCTGGTCCCCTCTCGCTCTCCTTTTCATCTCAGATTGCTCCCTTACTTTCCTCCTCCCGTCTTTCTTCTTCACCACCACAGAGGAGCCTCGCTTGGGTGAGATGTCTGCCTGAATTTATCTACCACTCTAACCCAGCCCTTCCATCACGACCTCATCCACAGTATGGCCTCTCTCGTGCTCCCTGAGGCCAGGATAAGCGAAAACTCAATTTTTGCAGTCAGACTGAATCATGTTCAAATCCAGCTTTGTACATCACCAGATCTATAATATATCCTGTGGAAAATTGCTTGGACCTATATGACATTTATGATCCACAGCTTTAATGTTGGAAATGACAATGCTTCCTTAAAAATAGTTTAGAAGTTTAATATATATATATGTATATTATTTATTTGTAAGCAGAGAGATAGAAGATGCAGAGAGAATGGGCAACTCAGAGCCTCCAGCCACTGAAAACAAACTCCAGATGCATGCACCACTTTGCACATCTGGCCCCGGGGTTGTTAGGCATTTCAGGCAAACACCTTAACCACTGAGCAATCTCTCCAGCCCAAGATTGTTAATAATGTATTAAGGTATCTTATGAAATTGCAGCTGTGTGATAGCATCATAGTTGGTTTTAATCATCGGTAGATTCTTAAACTATTCTCCACAACTTTGTTTTTTTGAATAAGTGAATAAATAAAACTTGAGTAAATGACCAAGAGAAAAGTGGTAAGTAGGCTGGGGGGGGGGCAAGCTATTCTAATGGGCAGAGGTCCAGGGAAACGGTCCCACCAAAGAGTGCACAGAAGGAAAGTGCTCATTGGTAACTGTTTCTTTCCATTCCGAGTCTGTCTTGATCCAAAGAAATGTTGGCATCAAAACAGGACTCTCTTCAGAGTGGTATTGGTTTTTAATACTGAATTATTAAAAAGCTGTGGACTCTGATTTTTCAAATATGGGAGAAACAAAATGCTTAAGTCAGCCTTCTTGGAAATACTTTCTCTTACTAGATATTTGCCCCCTGAGTGTTCTGGTGGTTGACCCAAACCTGAATACTTCAAAATCCAAACATTTCAGGGCTGCTGTCTTGGCAGGCACTCACCTGCCCCTGCTCCTGCCCCTTGGAGCTCTTCTGCATGGATATACTGTAGGCTCTGTGAGAGTGTTTTGTAGACCTCATGAATACATCTTCATAGTTTTGTGTGTATGAGTGTGTCGTGTGTGAATACATGTTTGTGTGTATGTAGATACATGTATCTATGTGTGGTGGGCAAGGCCAGAACTTGGCTTCAGGGTCTTCCTCAATTACTCTCCACTTTATTCTTTTTTTAAAAAAATTATTTGTTTATTTATTTATTTATTTGAGAGAGACAGAGACAGAGAGACAGAGAATGGGTGATCCAGGGCCTCCAGTCACTGTAAACAAATGCCAGACACATGTGCCCCCTTGAGCATCTGGTTTTACATGGATACTGGGGAATTGAACTTGGGTCCTTCTGCTTTGCAGGCAAATGCCTTAACCACTAAGCCATCTCTCCAGCCCTCCACTTTGTTATTTGAGACAGGATCTCTCACTGAACCTAGAGCTCACTGATTTGGTGTGACTCACTACCAGATGAGCCCCAGGAATTTGCCTCCCTGCACTGGGACAATCTATCACAGGGGTGTGCCATCATGCCCAGAATTTCAAGTGGGCTCTTGGGAACCAAACCCAAGTTCTTCCTGTTTACACAGCAAGGCTACCTGCTGAGATATCTTGCCAGCTAAAATGAATATTTTTGAACAAGTAGTTAAAAGAAACATTAAATGGAAAGAGTTTTTATCTCTTCTTATTCATTTAAACATTTTTTATTCATTGTTAGTTTTTTTCACGCTGTGGATATTCCTAGCAAAATAAACCTATGGAAAATTTGGTTAGCTTTGGGCTGAGGAAATGGCTTAGTGGCTAAATGTGCTTGCTGCCTAAGGCCTGATGGCTTGAGTCAGCTGGAGTTTGGATCTTTATAACCCACATGAAGTCAGACACAAAGCGCTGCACACATGTGTAATCTCAGTGCGCCTATGACACACACAGGAGACTCCGAAAACCCAAGCCCAGCTCGCCTGAGATTCACAGTGGCAAAACAGCCAGGGCTACCACAGACTCAAGCAAGATAGAAAATGAGGACCAGTACTCTGACCTGCACACCTAGCTCCTCTGACCTGCACATGCTCACACCCATACACACACACACACATACATAGAGATACAAAGAAGATAGGGCAACCACTGAATTCAAGCTGCTCATCCATCATATTGGAAAAAACATCTCTCTTACCTATTGGACACTTCATATGTGTTAAACTTAAGCCTTTAACTGTTAAAACTTTTCTGTAACATATAAAGTTCTCACACAGCTCTACTACTGTATTTCTGGTCATGGATAGAGTATTAAATATACTAAAATCACTTTAAGATCGTTGCTTATTCATTTAAAAGATTTTAACATAGACAAGATAACTAAATGAATCTTGGCTTTGTTAACATCGTTTGCTAAACAGCCTAACAAAATTAGCAGAAACATAAGCAATTTATCTAAATAAAACATAAAATCTTGATAATTTTGCAATGTACATGCACACAAAATTAACACTAAAAGTTCAATGCCATAATCTTTACAAAATAAAGTGTATATTACCAAGTCCCTCAATAGCAAAATGAGACAGTGTCAACATTGACTAAATATACACATATTTCATATAGACCAAATAAAGCCCAGAAACCTAGTAAAACTATCTATAGATACAGGCCAATCCTAAAATCAATAGTTTATACTTACATTTTGTTTCCCTAACAAAAATTTTAGAAATTTCCTAACCATTTAGCAAAAACATATTTTGTCAATTTAATCAATGTCTAAGTTATCTTTCTTGTAAATCCTGTCACAGTTTTTTTCTCAGCCCCAGTTTCCAAAGGTAACATTGTGTGTGTGTGTGGTGTATGCACGTGTATATATCTGTCCATGCACTCGCCTGAGTGGGTGGTGTTTGCTTGAGGTGGGCAGAGCAGAACATCAGTGTCCCATCCCCTCTGTCTTCTGTCTGTTGGAATCTATTACTCTTATCACAGCCTGTTGCTTCTCTAAACCAGATGAATCCCTGGTCTCTCTCCTTTGTGGGACTGAGTTACAGGCACCAGTGGCCACACCCAGATGCTTAGGTGGATTCTGGGATTCAAACTTGAGTAGCTTTAGGCCCTCATGCTTGTACAGGAAGTATTCTTAACCACTGAACCACCTCTTCAGCCCCAACTGAACATTGGAAGTGCCAGCTCCAAACTCTTCCACCATGAAGTAAACTCAAATTAACATTTCAATTAGTTAACATTTTAATTAAGCTTGACTATGACAAGGTTCTGTATAACAGTATGTCGTAGTCAGCCACATATTGCTGATATGAATCTCCAAACCAGGCACAATTTTGGGGAGGAAAGAATTTATTGAAACTATCAGGTCCAGGGGAAGTTAAGGAAAGTCTGGCTCCCTTTCACAGAAGCAAGCAGAGACAGAAAACAGCACCTCCAGAAGCAAGCAAGCAAGCAAGCACACTGTGTCACACTGTAATTCACAAAAATGCAGGACTCCAGACCTGTTCTGGCTCTTCTTTTGCATATCTATCCCTAGTATTTTGCATCCAAATTAGAAAGGGCCAGTCCGCAGGAGGCTAGACCAAAGTGACACTTCCTCCAGCCAGAAGCCTGGAGACAATTAACAATTTAATAAGCAAAATTATAATAAGCTCTATTGGGGGACATTATTCAAACTACCACACCCTATTTTTTTTTTAGTTCCAAATGCACTAATTTCAATTCACTGTTAAAGTCCTGCATTTTAGCTAAACTCTTTTTCAAAGGAAGGGGGCAAAAGACAGAGTCAGCAGCTCCTATATATGAATATAGCCCAACCATCATCTCAAAAACACCCACATTCATGCGTGAACTTGCACACTCATAGCTAAAATCAGGAATGCCAAGAATAATAATTCCAGTGCACAGTAAGTTCAAGAATGAAGGGACCAGAGACTTGTATGCAGTCATTTTCAAGAACTCTAGGGGCACATTCGTTTTGCTATGTTACGTTAGAAACCATCATGAGTTTATAAGACTAGTCAGCTACATTTCTCCCTAGGGGGCACCAAGATAGTACAAATAATATTTTCCATGGTTACACAAATCAGAACAGAAATCTCACCACCTTGCTATATCTGTCCCAATGGTTCAACAAAACCCCAATGGCTCAGTAGACCCTCAAAAGGCCAGCACAGTTCAACCTTCCCTGACACACAGCAGACACTCAGGTAGTTCAACAAAATTCCAAATGTGTTCAAAAGAGCTTCCAAGCTAGCAAAGACTTTCATACAAATGGTGTAATAGCTCAAATAATTCAACAGACCCTTCCGCGTCTTCTGCAAGGGGGTCTTCCAAATTGTTAGAACTGTGTGAAATGTCTTTTGGGGAGACAAGCTAATTCTATGGCTGGTACCAGAGCCCCAGCCTTTTTCTTCTGTAATGTGAGATTCCCTAGAGAAATTGCCATTTCTTGGGGCTCATTGTTTCAGTACTCTGATAGCCAAAATGAGGGGCACAGGTGTCTTTAGAATTTCTTCTTTCGTGCCAGGACTTCTCCATGGATGCTTCTCTCATGAGTTATGTTAGATGCAGCTTCATGAGTTATGCATTCTTGCTCCTCTAAGTAACCTCAGTGAGCTCACTAAACTACACTCCGGTGGACTCATTCCTACTTCTTGGATCTTTGGGTCGGGTCATTTTTCCACTGGTAGGAATTGACATGCCTTTATCTAGCACATCAGCCTGTTTAAAGCCCCCCTCCCCACATAGATTCAAAGTTGCCGATCCAATCCATCCCAGCTTGATGCCTAATTTACATCCCCCAGGTTATAAAGAACCCCAATCCAAGTCCCCATGGTGTTACTTGCTCTGAACCCTTCCCAGCTAGGGAGCTTTCCGCTTTACTTTCCTTTCTAAAATGAAACGTGCTTGACTTGCCCCTTGCTGTGTCTGCACTTGTCAATTCTTTGTAAGTCTGAAATCAGCAAACTCAATAGATACTGGCTTGGGGGGATTTTAGTGACTGTTGAATGTTTGGTCCTTTAACCCTTAAGCAACCTCTGACTACAGATGAGGCTCCATTGCTCTCAAAACTAGCAACAGTATTACTTTATTCTCAGGTACAAGCACTACCTCCAACACCTTGGTGATAAATACAGAAAGTCCCATCTACACTACTTGACCATGGAGAGAAATTCCATTGCTGGAATACCAACCAGGTGGAGGAAGCAGGAAGTGTGAAGCTATGGGACTGAACCAAAGCATTTATTCATGGAGAAGAAAGCATATGGGGGCTGGAGACATGGCTCAAGTGGTTAATGGTGCTTGCTTACAAAGTCTGACAACCTGGGTTTAATTCCCTCATCCCCATGTAAAGCCAGAGCACAAAATGGCACATGCATCTGGAGTTTGCAGTGGCTAAAGGCCCTGGCACACCCATACTCTCTTTTATTCTCTGTCTCCGTTTGTCAAATGAATAATACATGAGTTCTTGAAAGCATGTGTGTTCATATTAGTCTTTAATATGCAGCCTACGAGAGTTTGTGTCTACTGCTGTTTGGATATTTTCTGGATTCTGTCCAGTTAATAGTAAATTACTGCTCTGTCCTCACACTGATATGATAAGCTCCCTGAAGACAAAGGGTATCTTCCTCTCCCGCTGTCTTCCATGATCTCTAGTCAAAACTCTGTAGCTGCTCCATGCTCACGAATGACATGTGGCATTGAAAACAATGTGTCTTGAAATCATTCTAGGTGGCATGAAAATTTGAGAAACAGTATAGGGAGTCCCTGTATGCAAAACACTTAGATTTTCCTGTGCTATAATTTCATGGAACTTTTAGACATTGGTCAAAAGTAAGAACATGGGCTGGAGAGATGGCTCTGTGGTTAAAGTTGCTTGCTTGCAAAGCTTGAAGGCGCAAGTTCAATTCCCCAGGGCCTGCATAAAGCCAGATGCACAAAGTGGAGCATGCATCTGAAGCTCATTAGCAGTGCCAAGAGGCCCTGGTGTGCCCATTCTCCTCTCTCTCTCTCTCTTTCTCTCTCTCTGTCTCTCTCTGTCTCTCTCTGTGTCTCTCTCTGCTTGTAGATAATAAAGTTAAAAAATTAATATTGGGTCTTTTGTAGTCTTATTCAAATTGAGGCACGCATGCAGGACACTACTTGGCTTGCACACCCTTCATGTATATAATGCACCTAGCAACTTTTTGGGAACCTGGGGCCCTCACCTGTGCCAAGCTTCAAGACACCAATTGGTGAAATAGTTTAATAGTACTTTTATGGAGAAACCCCTATTTATCATAAACATATGTATAACTGGGTATACATATGATGAAAATCAGATGCATCCTGGGAAGGACCATGCATAGTAGGAAAAACATGTAATCCAAATCTGTCAATCAAAACCAGAGGACTACCCAAGCCACACTGAAAGCAGGCAGTCCATCCTCCCCTAAAAATCCTCTGAAGAGAAGCCCCAGTCACCTGAGTGCTCCACTGTTCCTTTGCTCTTAATCAAGTTTCTTGTTGCTTAGCTACTCTGCACACCTTTCTTTAATTCTTTGCATAAGATGTCAAGAACTGGGGAACATCCAGAGCAAGAGAAAGACCACTGGTAACAAAATGGCACCAATTATCTCACGAATGTGCTTCTCTGTTCCAGAATCCAATGTAAGGGACTGCAATGCACTGAATATTATTGTTAAGGCCACTTAGTGCTTTAAGAGTCTAAATGTATAAGAGGAAGGAATCAGACATGTATGTAATCTTTAGGTGCCAAAACTATCCTAAATTAGTCACTGTTTTTTGAGCTCCTAATGTGAGCCAGACTCCATTCTAAATGGTTCCTATGTACCATTCTGTTTTGGGCCTAAGACTCCAGGAGATAGGTCCTATTACTATTAGGTCTACCTTAGACATAGGAAGTCAAGGCAGGAGATGCTCACATCACTTAAAGGACACTCAGACTCTCATATTCACTATGTACAAAAGTAATATTTTGGGGGCTGGAGAGATAGCTCAGTGGTTAAGGTGCTTACCTGCAAAGCCTAGGACCCAGGTTTGATTCCCCAGTGGCCACATAAAGCCAGATGACCAAAGTGGCTCATGCATCTGGAGTTTGTTTGCAGTGCCTGGAGACCCTGGTGGGCCCATTCTATCTTCTATCTTTTCTCTATGTCTCTCTCTGTCTCTCTGTCTCTCTCTCTCTGTCTCTCTGTCTCTCTCTCTCTCCCTCTTGCTTTGCTTGCAAATAATAAACAAAAATATAGTTTCAAAAAGTAATATTTGGAATAAATTACAAAGGGATTATTAGATGTTTTCTTTTCCTTCTTTATTTTTGTCAGGAGAACAGGGTGGTGGGTGAGAGTGAGTCTCAAATAGGCAGGCTTCCTTCAAAATCACTATAAAAATGGGGCTGGCCTTGAACTCCTGATTCTCCTGCCTTTAATTCCCAAGCACTGGAACAGGTGTGCCCCGTCAATGGCTATTCCTTTTAGGCTTACTTTTTGGAGCTTGTTTTTTTTCCATCTCACTGCTTCTTATAAATGGAAGAAGGACGGCATGCAGGGCCTGGGTCACTTCTGTAACAGAAGCCCAGGTCTTGCCACCCAGTCTCAATCTCCCATTCTGCTTCAGGTTCGAAAGTGTCATGTCTAACACTGGCATATAAATCATAAATGAATGTGGTTGGTCATCATTTTTCCCATCGTCAACCTCTGCCCAAGGCCTTTCACGCTGGAAGCGAAGAGGTGTTGAAAAAAAGAATGAAGGTGAACTGGCAGAATACCACGGGAGGCTCAGATGACAGGCTGGCATCTCCTTGACATGGATGTTCTAAATGTGTCTCAGTCACAGTCACTTAGGCCACAGTGAAGGCACAGTAGGAAGAATAATGAAATACCAGCCAAGAACAGAAATAAAAGAAACCCACAAATGCCCCAGATAAGCTATGAACTTGTATTTTTTTCTGTTGCCTCTGACCTTTTTTTTCTGTTCCCTATTCAGCACAATTGTCTACAGAATCAATTTTCATTTGAACAGTCCTTCTGAGAACATACATAGGTTCATTGTCACAAGTTT